>PVKA01010294.1:0-52580 GCA_004027165.1 Ctenomys sociabilis
GAGAGAGAGAGAGAGAGAGAGAGAGAGAGAGAGAGAGAGAGAGAGAGAGAGAGAGAGAGAGAGAAAGAAAGAAAGAGAGAGGAGAGAGATGATAGAGAGACAGAGAACCCACATGTGGACAGGATGAGAGAGGAGAACACAGATGAAGAGAAGAGACAGGAAGTAAAGAGAAGGGAAAGAAAGTAAAGGGAAAAAGAAAAGGAAAGGGAGCAAATGAGTCATTTAGTATATTTCACCCAAAGCTTAAGTACATTGAATCACATATAAACATCCATTTGTCAGGAAGCCAGAAGGACAAGAGCCCAGATTTTAAAGCATAACTCAGTCCTTCAGTATAACTTGAAATGATGTTTTTGTAAGAATAGTATTCAGTATCCACATTTGTGCTGTAGGCCGATCACCCAGTACCCAGTCTGTGGCTGGTATCTGGAGTAAGTCTGCTTGGGAAGTTGAAAGACAGGAAGGCTCACTCTAAGTCCAATCTGTATAGTGAGACCCTATAGACCCCGTACTAAATACATTTAAAAATAATATTCTGCCATAATTCATTGACTAACAATGAATAGGTTTTACCCCCTCTCACTCTCATATGTGAGAGGGGGTAAAACCTATTTCCCAATTGTCGGGCTCATACGACCATTACTGTGGGACACTTGGAGATTTATTCTAATACATTAAATGTCTATTCTTGTCAGCATATTCAGGATACCTCCCTCAAGTGCCTCTTCCTGTTTTAATTGCAATTACATAAAGTTGTCACAATTTTAACATGCAAATGTTTTAATGGAAGAGCTCATCTCATTTCAAACTTAAGCTTTGAGAAAATCTTGTTTTGTAGACCCATTTGATTTATTTCAAACCATCTTTAAACTGAAATTAGAAATAAGTCACAGATGAGAGTATAAGCAGTTTATTGTAGTGTTCAGTATTTGGAGAATGAAAGGTTTTAGCTTTCAACTATAAAAGCAGCATAATACAAATTACTTCATGATGCTATTGGGGAACAGTATGATGCATTGCTTGTAGTATTTGATGAAAAATCTGTTAATGCAGTGGAGTCAGACATCAGCATTGATTTTATTTTCCAAGGTGTTTTTGTAATAATTTGTTTAATAGTTCAAGGGAATAAAGTGAAATACTTCTGGGCCAGAGATAACATGTCCTTAAGAAGCCATCAAGACTAGGACTTAGAAACAAACAGTGACCCATGTATAAGTGAAACTGTAGCCTGGTAGGTGAGCTTTTCCATATAGCACAGAAAAATTCTGCTAGCATAACCCTTTCATGATACAAAGCCAGTGAGTTCTTTTAATGTTGAGAAATGATGTATTGTTCTTTCTCATATTAATGATAATAATAATAGATGCTCACCAAAGAAAACTGGAAATACATAGAAAATGATTTAAAAAGAAATAAATTCACAACAGACAGCACTGAGGGACAAAGATGACTAATATTCCAATGTTTATTTCCTTCTAGTCTTTTTTGATATTACTAATAGCTTGGGCACATTTTTGAAAATTCACAGATTTTGTAGAAAGATTCAATTAGATCAAGATAGTCTGTACCTCATGCATGCCATTAAGAAGTATGCTTCTCATATCTTATTTTTCACAAATAAAATTTTATTTGTTTTACTAAAATTTCACATTGTACTTGACATAATCTTTCTTGTGTTGACAATTTTTTAAAAATTATTTTTTGTGTACCCTATATTTATTTATAAGATTCAAGATTAGCTTCACCTATATGCTTGCATCCAAGTAAGCTCAGTATTATAATGAGAGGCTTTATGTTTACCGATTTCCCACTTTTCATAATGGCTTCTTGGGTAGCTTATGATTTAATGACAGGATTTCATGATTGACTAATTTATAATTTTTTAAAGATTGAGTTTGGTTGGATTTTAAATAGTTTTACAAATGCAGCAGTACATCTTCAATAACTACTATATATTATAGTCGTACAGTTATACAACTCAAGGAGTAACGCACTTATTGATCTATTAGAGCAGTAATTGCAGAATACAGTTGAAATTCTAATCACATTTCTGGAGCTTCAAAGTTTGTTTCTATGATTGAACCTGAAACTCAAGCCTCTCACCAGTAAGATACAAGTCATATGGGCTGCATTAGATATAGCTCAGGGGCTTCAGTGCTTGTTTGGCAAGTGCAAGGTCCTGAATTCAATACCCGGTACTGCAAAAAAAAAGAGAGAGAGAGAGACCCTAAGACTATTGTAGTTCCTGTGTCAAAAGTACCTTGAGAATAAGCAGTAGAAGGCACATATATGAAATTTTTAGGATGGCTTTAAAATTTACAGCAACACTCTGTATGTCAATCTATTTATTATTTATTTATTTATTTATTTTGTATTTTAGGGAGGAGTCTACAAGATATTAAGGGTCTCACTACTAGATCAGAGTTGTAGTGATCTGCCTGTTTACAGCTTCCCAAGACTGGGATTACAGGCACACGCCACCATGCCCAGTCTCAGTTGCCATTGCAGTGTGCCTCGGGGGTGGGGCTGGCACTTCAGGGCTGGGGATCAAACCCCTGGACCCTGTGCCTGCTTGCAGGCCTTGAATGTCAACTTAGATAAAGATCTGCATAAAGCAAATACAATATACTGTGGATGTGGTTATGCTGTGAGTTTTTCATGTTCTTTTATAAGCATGATTACATATTGAAGAACATTATAATACAAAATAAACCCTTTTATATTTTGATGACATCCAAATAACATTCTGTAGTTTTTAGAAAAAGATATTTTAGAAGAAGGGAGCGAAGCAACTTTATCTTCCTGTTAGGACTTTCAGCTTTCTGTTTTTCCCCCTACCTTATGCTTTATAAATTTTTTTTAAATGAGCAAAAATAAGTAATAATAGTGTGGCTAGACATCCGCTTTGCCAAAAACCTATGATATTTCCTCCTTGTGTAAGTTAACTATTTATTAAGCATCAAATATCTAAATATTTATTTAATTTATTTTAAATAAAAATTTATGAGTTTTTAAATAAAGACAACTGTTAAGCATTCATTTATTCATTTGTCTCTTTAATTTTTATACAAATATTTATTGAATGATCTTTATCAAATATCCTACGAGACTGTCTTTCTCTAACCTTTAAGATTGTGTTCTGGAAAAATTTGAGTTTTCCCTATAAAAGATTTGATGGGATTTGAATAAATAAAAGAGACAGACCTTTTTTTTTTTTGTGATACTGGGGATTGAACTCAGGACCTTGCACTTGCCAAGCACTTCTTGTCCTGAGCTATCTTCCCGGCCCCCTGGGTTGTTTTCAATTCCGCCTCAATAATAGCATGGCTACACAGGGACTACTCTTTCAGCCTGGAACCTAGAATGACAAAGGTAGACAGGAAAGCCTATAACTCACTCATAGCATTCTTTGTGGGTATGTAATATCAGTAAAAAGCAGGCACTTATTTTTCTAAACCTCCAACACTTGAGGGTTGTTGATATAGCAAGGTTTCTTATACAGTTGACTGAAGCTTGACCAAATGTTTCCTGACATTCTTCAAACAGGTCTTCACTTCTACATGTCACTCCAACTTAAATCTTCCTCCAACATTGTTCTCCCATGCTCAAGTCTTTCATGGCTCCTTATTTAAAATTTGAGAATTTTCTATTTCAAACGCCATCAATGAGGTATTTTCCCCTTTTACTCCCTGTAGTTCTCTCAGTGTTTCACAGCTCTATGAATATGTTTTGGTCGTTTAGAGTGTAGTAGTAAAGAGTGGCTTTTGATTCAGATAGCTTAGAATCCAACACTGGTTTTACCACAAGATATCTGACTGTATGGTAAATGCTCAATGTTAATTGGGCTGTGCTGGAGCCTCTATCTGAAAAGCTTTATTTCTTTCTGGTTTGTCTCAGCACGGAACAAATTTCAAATTTAAATTCAAAGCCCACTTGCTATGATTCTTCCCTTATAGTTTTTTCAGTGCTCATTATTTTTTCCTGTGACATTATCACCTCTTCCTGATTCTAATCTTTTTGAAGATGAACAATGAGTTAAACCCACTCTGTGTCCACCCTGCTATAGGGTAAAGACACCATGGCTGTCCCATCTAATTGGTTGATCATAATCCTCCTGTTCAGGTCATTCATTCCAAGAGCTAGGTTTCTTGTGGGGAGTGGGGCTTGTGGGAAGGTATTAGTGGGAGAGGGGAGAAGAGGTGGAATCAATGTAAATATGGTCATAATTTTGACATAGTAGTTGGAGACCACCCTTAAAATGATTTATCTGTCACATCATAGAGCTGTCTTCTTAAATGCATCTTAAAGTTATATAGTTATAAGAAATTTGGTATTAAAATAAAACACGTCAAGAATTCAAAACTAAAAGTACCGAGACCCAGGCATTTAGTCTTCAGTGTGAAACTCAAGGAGTAACTGCAGTATTACTGGGCATAATCAGGATATTTGGAGAGGGAAGATCGTTCCTAGACAATTTAAGTGTATGCTTTGCCCAGGTTGAGTTGGCTTGGATTATTTGAGACTAACTGATGAGTGCTTTATTAGTTGTTTTCAGATTGGAAAAAAAAGTTATAGCCTTTCCCCAAATTCTAGGAGTCCATTGGTTTTACTGAGGGAATGGGGCAAAGAAAAGCAGTTTGCTGATTCTTTACAACTGTGGAGGATAGGAATTATGGAATGCTTGCTGTAGGAGTAGTGGCGGAGTAAAAATTCTTGCTTCGGGGATTAAAGTGTGTATGAATTATGTACACAATAAGTAACTGGGGCTCTGTATAGATATTTTATTTTTGGTTTTAATTTATATCAATCATTAAAAATAGAATAAAGATCATATGATGCAAGCATATCACTAATACATTTGTAACTGTCAAATTGAAAGTAGTTTTAGAAAGTGCTATCCTTAACAGTCAATTTTATATTAATTTAGCTGTGGCTAAGGAAACTGTCTTGGAGTTAGGCACTGCTGTTGTTAGTTTAGATGAATGAGTTAGAACAAAATCTCAAAATCAAAATCTGAATAAAGAGCACTGGATATAATACACAATGGATATATTCAGGGTATTTATATTATAGCAGGGGAAACATTAAATATTCCTATAGAAAAGTTATTTGCATATATGGATGTATCTTACTAACAACATATGCAGAATGTTCAAAATTAGTAACTAGTCACAGTACCTCTTTAAAAAGTAGACTTTGTATGTGCAGGTTGTAGGAATATATATGTCACGCCAATAATGATTGAAGAAATTTCTAAGAATAGTGTTACAAAGCTGTGTTTATTAGCTTTGTTATAGTACTGCAGCACCATTCAATTTATTCATTTCTTTATGTTAGAGAGCCCTCAAGAGACCTAAAATCCACCATTACGCTTACTGATTTGCATGCAAATAATGGTCTCCTCTGAGTTATGTATAGAGCAGTATTTGTAAAACTTGTGCATTTTACCAAGAAATGTTTCACACTTACTTTTAAAATTATTTAACATAAAAGTGTCCCAATGTCTACTTGACAAAATCTATACACCTTTAAAATGTAATTTTGAAGTGCAGCAAATGGTGTACATGTAGGTGTACCTACCCATGTAGCATAATTGCTTGCAGTTAAATGACTTGGCCAGAAAAACAAATGAATGGTATCTGTTTTGCCCTAAATTCATAGGTGATCACTTTACTAGGAATGCCATCTTATCAGAACATCATTTGTGATACTTGGAAAATCATTTTAAAGATTTCCTTAAGTGAGGAATAGATTTTTTTTTTTTTCGGAATTGGGGATTGAACTCAGGCCCTTGCGCTTGCCAGGGATGCGCTTACTCCACTGAGCCATCTCCCCAGCCCTGTGTTGTTTTTTTTTTCTTTTTATGTATTTAGTACAGGGTCTAAAGGATCTCACTACACAGACAGAACTCATAGTGATCCTCCTGTTTTCAGCCTCCCAAGTGCTGGGATTACAGCTGTGTGCCACTATGCCCAGTCTCAATCATGTTTTAGCATACTCCAGGGGCAGGGCTGGTGCTGCATGCCAAGGATCAAGCCTGGTCCTTGCATCTGCCTAAGCAGGTGCTTTAATCCACTGAGCTACCTGGCCAACGCTGGATTTTGAAACATACCTTTGGTTGATATTATGTGAGTTTAAATCAAAACAGCAGAATTTAGGAAAGGTCTGAGAAGTAAATATTTGAGTTCCTGTGTATTAACAAACACCATGAGTGGCATTGGTCATAGAAAGCTGAGGAAGCCATAGTCACACTAGTCCTAATGGAGTCAATGTTAAACGTGAGAGAGTGATACATACTGCGTTGAGCACAGTGGGATAAATCACAAGGGTAGAAAAGGGTGTCCACAGCAAGGGTTCCATTGGATTTCTGGACAGAGTGGGCTGGAACTATGTTTCAAAGGATGAGTAAAAATCAATTGGTTAAAAGAGCAGTTTGAGCATGGGTCAGAGAGCGACACTGTTGGGGAGCAATAGGTAATTCCATTCATGTGTAAGGAAAGGAAGAAGCATAAATCCAGGAGACAGGCAAGAAGAGGACTGTGATCAGACTTAGGTTGTGGTTGCAACCACTGAGTTTAGTCTTTTAACTAACTGAAGATATTTAAGCAAGGAAGTTGTGTGATTAGCCATCTAATTTAGAGGACCTTCAGAAAACAGTGGGGAACGCTGATGAGGGATGCGAATGGAACCAGAGAAAGCAGGGAGAACATGTAGCCCAAAAAGGCACTGACAGTGGCAATCAGTGGAAAAGAAGAGCTAAGAGATGTTAGGGAAATAGAAACTCAGCCTATATATCATCTCCAGTTATAATTTCCATATTTATAAATGGGATTAATAATAATATTAATAATAATAAGCACTCCATAGGGTTGTTGTGAGGATTAATTGTAAAACATTTATGACAAGTCTGGCACTTAGTGCCAGTTCAGTAAATAAATGGCTAAGGATGTGTCATAATACATCAGCATAATTTGTTGACTCACAGGAAAAAAGAAGAAAAGGCAATAGCAGTCTTGTGAAGTGGTAATGGGCAAATGATGGTATATTCTGAGATAGATAATTGTGAGGGACAGAAGCCAGATTGTAATGGATTTAAGAATAAAATTCACGGTGAAAAATCTGTAGAGAAGATAGACTAACAAGGTGTTCGACTATGACGGCAGGATAAACAAGATCATAGGGAGACATTTGATAAAGATTTTTTATTGCCTTTGTTTGGAAATATTCATTTGCAATAAATAAAACTGTATTTGGCTGAGACTAAAGATAGGATGTAGAATCAAGGGGCAGTTGGAATAGGAAACCTTAAAGTTACAAAAAGAAGGCAAAAGAGATCTTATTCATGGAAGGGATTAGGATCACTCAGGATATATCTGGAAACAACAAATGCATTGGAAATGGAGTAGGCAGAGGCTGCCCACTGGGAGAATCAGTTGTGACCAGAGGGTAGAGGGTAGACTATGGGAGTTTATATTCACTTCCTGATATGGCAAGAATAGAGACAAAGAAGCAAGTTGCTGAATGGTGTAAGTCACTGGAGTTAGTGTGAGTCAAGTGAGCGGAGTGTAAGAAGTCAGGTGATGTACATTTGAACTGCCCAAAGCAGAATAGGAGTGATGGTGGGGAGAGGGAAACAGGGCCATCTTGACTGAGGGGCATAGTCCTCAACTGATGAGTGGGGAACACCAGGGAGGAGTCAAGAGCCACCCAGAGGGATTCAGAGTAAGTCACAAGGGTCATATTTTTAAATTAGGATAGAGAAGCAATAGGTGAAAATGCTGTAGGAAGACAAAGATTGGCTCTCTTCTGTTATTACAGCAAGTGGAGAGGGGAAGCATGAATAGCCTCTTCTTCTCAGGAAAGAGGGCTAGTGGGCCTATTAAAAGAAGTATTTATTGGAATAAGATTGGAGTAAGAGTAAGTGAAGTAATAGGAGACAATGCCCAAGATTAGAAACGTGTTGAAATTAACTCATCTCAAAGCTCCAGTGTGGCACAGGCAGAGGCACTGGAAATTGTCAGCAGCCTATGGCTCAATGAACAGTATATTCAATTCTCTTTTGTTTCTTTTTCCCATCTGCATCCAAGGTGTTGCCAGTTTTCCTACGTAATATTAGCATTTCAACCAGGTAGTTGATGAAGACAGACAGTGAGTTAGAATGAAAATATACTCAGTAGGTGATTGCATAGGATGGTAATTTTTAAATTATGGGAGTTTTTGTTAATTTTTTGTGAGATGAGTGATAATGAGTTATTATTATTATTATTACATGATGACCTGATCTAAGATTGCTGTTTATATAGGAAGACCACTTTTGGCATTCTACTGCTTTCTATTTTATCTTTTCTGTTCCATTGCATGTTACGTACACTTATTCAGTTTAACTACTAAAGCCCCATGGTTGGTGACTGGTGGGAGACAGGAAGTACTATAAAGTAAATAGAATTTGATTCTTAAGGTTGTTAATTGATTTAAGAGATAGATTTCCTGTTATATGTAATTATGACTACACTGCCAGTGAAAACATGAAAAAATTTTATTAATTTTATTGAGAAACAAATAGCAATGAGACAGTTTGAAAATAGGTTAGTAGGACAGTTACAGTAGTTAATACATTGCATATTGTTGTCTTAGTAGTAGTTATTCATAGTACAAGATGCGGACATAACATCCTGTCCAAACAATATTAGTACAAATCTTTCTTCTCATTGAATTAAGAAAAGGTAACTGTATATCGATCCTATTTTGTATATACAGACACAAAATGGTCCTTCATTAATATCATCCTTTTTCATTTAGTTTTGTCAGAGATGGGCATTTCACTGCCATTTACATATTGTAGGTGTGTGAAGTCAGCAAAATAATCCAATATAGTCCAGTAGTCCATAATAGTGGTGGGTGATCGACAGAACTGACAATGTCAAAAGTTGTTGACTCGAGGCTTTTATAGCTCAGCATATTAATATAGCTTTACCTTTTTATACCTCATTTTATACTTTTCTGCTAGATGGTTAAGCCCAAAGCTTCCTAAATTTCAAAACATAAGTGACTTCATATATAAAAAATTTACTTGGATTTTCTTCTATTAGTTTACATAACTGACATATATGCAATATATAATGTAGTATTTAATTATTATTATTGTGTGAAGTTCACATCAACTTGTGTGTGTTTTTTTTTTGTTTGTTTGTTTTTTGGTGCCAGGGATTGAACTCAGGACCTTCCACTTGCCAGGCTGGCACTTATGCCACTGAGCTATATCCCTGGCCCCTTAAGTTGTGTTTTTAGTGAGTGTACATGAATATTTCGTTTGTGGTTAATCATTGACACATAAATATAAAGAACAGAGACATTTGGTATTAAAGAAATTTTCAATATGTGTTAATTTTTTTTTTCATTTTTGATGGAACCAGGGATTGAACTCAGGCCCTTGTGCTTGCCAGGCATACGCTTACTCTACTGAGCCATCTCCCTGGCCCCTATATGTGTCAAATTTTATAGAGAGGATGCTGCAACCATCGTCGTATACCTCAAGACTAGACCTAATTATTGTGTTCATCCAACAGCAGCAATTCCAATAAAAATACAAATCATTCATATATTTATTTGTCCATTTATTCATTCAGTTGTCCTGGGAACCACATCATGTTTTAAAGGAAACAATAGTGAGTAAACCAGACAGAATTTGTCCCCACAAGAGGTTTGAGGAAGATAGAACATAATCAAATATTTTCACAAACAAAATATTTCATCTTGGAAAAATACCACAAGGGAGAAGCTCAGGGTGTTAAAACTTGTAGTTGATTTGATCTCAAGGAAATTGGCAAGAGTTCACCAAAGGAGAAAAATGGAATAGAGATTTAAATAATGCCTGGACTTTAAATAGATTAAGCAGGGCCTTTGGAGGAGATGCCTGAAGAGTCTTCTCAGGATGAGATGGTACTGATAGCTGCAAGTCTGGAGGAAGGTAGTAGTGCTGAGGCCAGGAGAAGGGGAGGGAAAGGAGTAGTGAGGTCGAGGAGGTGGGGACAGCCAGACTGCTTGGGGCTTTGCAGCGGAGAAAAAATAAACAGCAAGTGCATTCAATTTTTATTCATCTGTTTTACCTTAACAGAGATACATCTCAAGGCAAAGGCACTTGCAAAAATAAAATGAGAAAAATATTGTTGTGATAGACTAACAGACTGTAAAACTGATAATAGTCTTTATTTTTCCTTTTCTCTCCAGGCAAGATAGCATAACTCTTCTTCACTAACAAAATAAATAAATAAGAGGAAAAATAAGATCTGTAGCTCCCATCTTGTTTATCCTAATCAGGATTAGCTTTATCCTAATCAACAATCTTATATTCAACCTTAATGATATTTCATTAGCTTCTCAGAACCACCTTTCCTGTCTAGGTCTAATTATATCTAATGTAATGTATCTCAACTCACTATATTAAATCATTTTTAAAAAACATTTAAAAACATTTTAAAATCACTCCAGAGCTTTGATTTAAGCCTTAGAAAGGATTGAGTTTTCTTATTTCTTTTTGGGATCCATGGCCTTCTAATGCTCTCAACATACCTCTTTATATTTATTCTCTTCATATTTATTCTAAAAGAAATGAAAAGAAAATTTTCTTTTCCAACAGTTTATAAATGTCTACATAAATAAAATGAAAGTATAAATATTTCTAAACTCCTATAAAAATAAATCAATTATTTTATATTGTAGAGACCATCTTGTTTTCACCTGTGTTCTCATTAGTCTTCCGAGATAATGCTCAAATAATAGTCTTTAAATTTAGTAGTATATTCTAATATCCTATTATCCCGCAAGAGATCAAGTTTCTAAACCTCTTAAATGCTAAGTTTCAAAGGATGAGACTCACACCATAACACAGAGATACAACTTCTAAAACTACTTCTAAGAATCTGTGTAGTAGTGGCGTGGGACTCGGTATTACAGAAGTATCCAAACAAAAAGAGCACTACAGTGGTATGCATACAACATTTACAAACAAATGTGTAAACAAGTCTTTGTAAGTGAAGTAGTAAGGAATCATTCGTTAGCTAATGTCATTTTCCTGATGACATTTGGTGACATGTTGCTGTCCACTACCATTCCTAGCTGTACTATCCAGAGGCTCTTCAGATTCCTGCAAGGTGCAGAGTGGGTACTATTTTTAATGTAAGTGCAGAATAAATGGGTAACTGCTGTTTTATCTCTGGAAAGCTCTTGTATGTTTTTCCCCACCAAAAATGATGTTTTTGGGCTGCTAAAAATGCACTCATCCCGTCTGTATGGTAATGAGTAATCAGGTGTGCATTCAATTAAATCTGACATGCTTAATGTACAGGAGGGTAGCTATGAATGCAAGAAAAGAAAAAATATGTAAATTGCAGAAATAGAATGTACAATAATATACAACATCAAAAAGAGAAAAGCTGAGATCTTCCAAGCAATGAGAAAGAGAATATTTTGCTGTCCTATAAGTAAAAATTGAAATATTTATGTCTATTAAGACTATTGAAGTTTAGCTTTGGGTTGGTTTCTAAGAACAATGAACTAATATTGATGACCACCAATACAGATAGTTGAGTTCATTCTGGTCCCTTTATTCTACTCACTGAGAAGTAACGGAGAGCATAATTGGAACTGAAAGAAAGGACAGGTATTTAGAGGATACTAAAAAAGGTGGAAATATGAGTAATTTCTTGATAAAATTATGAATTATAGAGTATAAGTGTTCTGTTTAAAGAAAATGGAAAAATATGTTTTTAGGAGATTTTATTTGAATGGAAGCAATGTTCTTAATCTAGAAGTATTATCTTTGAAAATGTTCTCAGTAGCTGGCGATTTAGAGATGGCAAATCAGCAAACAAATGAAGGTATCTGTAAGGAAAAAGCCTGTTAATGTTATTTTTTCAGAAATGCAATATCATTTACTTGGGGGAACAGAAATGATTAATAAAGTCTTTTTGTTCAGGGAAGCTATTTCACAAGATAAAAGGCTAGTAATCTAATAACTAGCATATCAGTATTATTTTATTTGCTTTTTCCTGTTTGCAAAATAAGTTCAGTGATATCTTGTTATTGTTGTTATACTTGGCTAGTTATACATCTACGATAAGAGAACATAATTAATGTGAAAAATTATATTGAAATGGTTGTGTTTATTTTGTGTCACTTTAGCAATACCCCTTCAGGAGCACTGTTCTTATTTTCCACTTGTATTCAATAATAGGCTTGCAGCCAGTGGCATTGTATTTGCACAGTTTTTTTGTTAAAACAGTTTTATCTCTAATAGAATTTGATGTACATCAGCTGAAAACTTCTGTTTCTGTTTAAAACTTTAACGTAATTTCTTGCATCTCTATTTCAGGCAATGGAAAAACTCGAACTTACATACTTGGCATATATTCTTTTTCCTTTCACAAACTTGATTTTTTAAATTGAGGAAAATGCCTTTAAAATTAGGCAACTCAATATTTAATGGTCTGAGAGAACAACAAATTTGAGCAGTTACTCTGCTGATTTACCACTGAGGGGCATTTAAAATACCACACAGGGTGTGACCTTCAGACAATTAGAATTGGTTGCAAATAGAAATGAATTTCTCGTAAACATTAAATGAACTCCCAAGAAACCTTATTTGAAAGTATATAGAGATATATTTTCATTTTGATGCACAAGGATTTACATGCATAGCATCCCATTAACATTAGGCAGGTAAATTCCATTAAAAATGCACATGCTTCTGTGTGTATAAATTTATATGTGAAGCATAGTTAAAGTATATCAATGTTAATACTATCCCATGGGAATACCATATGGCAACACAATTAAAATTTCACATACTATAATTTTTTCATTAGGATGAAAAGTTTCTTGACAACAGAGAAAGGATAAACAGACTTAGTAGGAGAGCTACAATAAATGTGTGCATCTCCATATAACTCTTAGAAACCAAATGTAATTAGAAGGGTCAATACTTTGCATCTGTTAAAAGGAACTCCCTCTAATGTAGGAGTAGATGGGAAAGCCCATCAACCAGAATGGACATTATGTTGAAAAAGTATTTTTTGTCTGCCTACCTTCTTCAGTTCTACTTCTTTCATTTTCTTCCTTTGTTCTTTTTCTTCCTGCTTTTCTTTTATTCTCTCCTTTTTCTTACCTTGATTCATAAATGTTTTCTTTTCCTTAAAGATATTTGAGCTATTGGAGAAAGATATGTTTTCCTGATACTGTTTGTCATCATGGAGAAACAAAGATAAAATATATCCTTTAATTAAATGGATATTTGACCTATAACAAACCTGAAGTTTAGTTTTGATTCTCTGCTCAGAGCAAAGGCAGTTGACATAGGAATTAAAAAAATTCTTCTTCTTTTAAAATTTCATTCATTGGTTATATATATATCATATAATGTCAGCTGTAGTTATTTGCCTCTTTTGCCTTTCTTCATAGAAGTATTCACCTGACATGACAAAATATTAATGAATCCTACTAATAATAGTGCTATTCATGAATCCTATGGTGTTTTTGTATACACAGAACACACAATTTTCACTTACAAAAGCGACCCAATTACATATTCTGTATGATGAGTTGTTTTCTCAATTAGACCACTTCCAATAGATCATTTGATATTAAATGGTCTAATTTAATTTGGTTATCTTTCACTTGTCATAGACAAATACACAGGAATTCTTAACTCCAATATTTACATAGATTTAAGTCTAGATGAAGTAGGTATTGCTCTTCTAGATTAGAAATGATAAGTTACTACTCTGACTGTCCTTATGAAGGTTATTTCTGTCTTCCTTTGAGTATTCTCAAACCTTGGATTGCTTTAGTGTTTTAAAAAAATAATTTTTTAGGAAGGGAAAGAAGTCTAATCTCTTGACAAAAACAGGAGAGAATTTTATAAGTCAAGTGGAAAACTATTGTACTCTTTTGGATTAATTAATCAGGGCAGAGAGAAGACCAAAATTAAAGTACATATATAGAGAAATACCAATGTTTCCGTATGTGAATGTTGAAGAAGTGAGAATAGAAGAAAGGAGAAAACAGATAGAAAAGAACAGAGAAATTGGCCAGTCCTGGTGGTGTATTCTGTTACCCCAGCAAGCACTCAGGAGGCTGAAGCAGGACGATCATCATGAATTCAAGACCAGCCTAGACTACAAAGTGAGTTCATGGCCAGCCTGAACTATATAGTGAGGCCCCCTATCTATAAAAAAGAGAGAAATAAAGAAAAGGAAAAAAAACAGAAAAGTTAACAAATTTTAAAAACATCTTGGCTTTCAAAATACAGCAGAGAACTGTTATACAGACTTTATTGCATTTCATAGAAAAGTGAAAAGTATTTTCAGTGTTTAAAACCCTTTCACTCACCAGGTTGGTAGAGCTCTCAGGAACATCCTACAAACAAAGCCCCCTGGGCAGTACTTACAGAGAGATCAATGGCTTTCTCAAGGAACCAGCTTTCTGTTAGTCTTTGCTTCAAGGTCGCCAGATACAACCTAGCCGGGTTAGAAATTACTGACAGCTTTTTTTTTTTTTTTTTTTTTTTTTTTTTCCCTGAGACTGTCCTGGAAATACTCTATAGGAAGATAGAAATGACCTTCACAAGGGCAGTATTTAGCAACAGTTGGAGTTGCAACTTATCATTTCTAATACCTCTTTAAATTCTAGAAGAGGAATTTTTCTATGCATTGAATTAAAATTTAAGTAGAGCCTAACTTTTGAGATTAGCTCACCCTCACAAGTAAATATTTTTATTTAGCTTGATTAAAGCATCATTTTAAACCATGTACATACGTTTCATAAACAAGGTGATAAAAGATTTAGGTATGTTATAGAAATAAATCTATAATGAGAACTCAATTTTATAACTTTTGCATTTAAATGATCTATTCATTAAAGTATTTCTGCTAGCATTTCAAAGAAAAATTATATTATTAAATAATCTATTTATACAAATTATTTATTTGTACTGTGTATATGTAAGAATAAGGAGAGTTGTTTTATTCTAAAATAAATACACTTAAAAGATCAGGATAGCACTGAAGAAATTTTCTACCTTGAATATTTTATTTAAATGCCATTATCAGTAATGTATGCTGAATTTCTTTCCCATCATTGCTGATTGCCAATATATGTGTGGGTAAACAGACAATCTCTGTCGTTTACAACTGGCCTCCTACCCTGTATGTTTCTCAGTGGCAGTGTCTAGTATTGGTAACAGGAGAATTTCTATGACAGTGAGTTCCTATGATTCAAACAGGACTGTGTTGAATTCAAACACATCTGGAAAGAGGAGCAAGTGGATGATGATGATGTGATATATATATATACATATACATATACATACATACATACATACATATATATATATATATATATATATATATGAGAGAGAGAGAGAGAGAGAGAGTTGTGGACAGATCAGAGCATGACAAGAAGGAACCTTTAACAATTTCTCACAGCCTGAATATCACTTTTTAATGGAAAATTCTTATTTTAACTCTAATTTTATGCTTAGGTAGTTTTAATTTGATTCTCATTTAATTTGCTACTTTTTGGAGAAGGCATCAATTGTATGAATACCCATCTGTGCTATTGGTACTATGATGATGTTGTATTTTTCTGGTGACCACCTAGAAAATTGAAGCATGTATCAGTGGAGTCATTCTGGTCATCTTTGTGCAGGTCCACCCTCTGGCTGTGATGACCTGGTAGCCTTATGAAAGTTATAATTCTAAAGAAAAGTGGGTGAAGGCTAGGCATTGAAAAAGTAGATTATAATCCACTGGCCAGATAGCTCAGTGGATTAAAGTACCTAAGCAGGCATAGGGAACAGGGTTCAATCCCTGGCATGCCCTGCTGGCCCTGCCCCAGGGTACACTGAGACATTGATTGAGACTGGACATGGTGACACATGCCTATAATCCCAGTACTTGGGAGCCTGAAAACAGGAGGATCACTATGAGCCCAATCTGTGTATTGAGGCCCCGTAGACACTGTACTAAATACATTAAAAAAGTAGATTATAAAGCCAAGTTTGGACATTTGAGTTATAAAGTGTTATAAAGAATCATTTAAAGAACTCACTAGCAGTTGTGTTATAACTTATAATAGTATATAATAGATAAATATATGTGTATTTGGAGTCACCTAAAATGATTTGATAATGGAATAAAAAGTAATACTATTCAACACTGACATGATAGGTCTTAGAGACACATAGATAGATATTCTGAGTTTAGGCTAAGTAATTGCATGGTAACAATTAATTTTTAGCAATCTGAAGTTTCATGCAAGATCTACCACAAACATTTTTTTTCAGAAAATTCAAGTCTTCTACACTTTAAAAAATGAGGCTGCCATTATTTCTGAAATTCTGATGGCTAAAATAGCAACAGTAAAGATGTCCTGGTTTCAATGAAATATATTTCATAAATTAGCTTATCATTGCACTGATTTAGCATGCCTAGCAGGTGAGAGACAAAAACATGTGTTATCTTCCCTAGGGAACCTTCAATGAATGTCATTCTGGCTTCATATGTCTTTCTTTTCTCCCCTTCTTGAACTGATATAAAATTCTAATGTGTGCCCTCTAGTTCCATCTTCATTGAAATTGAGCAAAACTGCTGAAGGTAAGATAGTGGCAATGGTGCATGAAAAAAGGGAAAAAGAATACAGCGATTCATAGCATACTTGAAGAAAGTTGCAGTTGTTAACAGCACTACTTTTGTATGTAGACAGGTTAAAATATGTCATATATCAGTGTTAAAATGAAGTTATTCATCTTGGCTAGTTCCTTAAAGTTCATAGGAAAGGCACTAAAACTATATTGGTGTGCTGAAAATATTTTCATATGTATCTAGGGGCATACCATGCCACTCTCTCAGAAAACAGTAGTCAAGAAAGTAAATGTGTGTGACAGAACCATCAGTAATCTTGACAAGTTGTTGCTTAAATACCAGAAATGGTAGGCATTATGATAAATCCTGCTTTTATTATTATAAATGTGACATTTTCAATTATAATAATGCAGGCCAACATACCTTATCTCTGAGTCTTTGTTCTTCTATGCAAATAGGAACTCTGATGTAATTATCATTTTCCAAATGATATTCATGGGTTCTCACATCTGCAGATGCCAATGCTCTTGGAAAAGAATTATCCTCCTTCGTCATCATTCCCATTTAGTAGACAAGAACACTGAGGTATTTGACTATGTATGCTTCCTCTTACTAGTGAGAAAAATAAGACCTTAGAACGAGGCTCTCTTCTTGTTGCAAATGTTCAGATTTTTTCCTTAGCTTTTATAGGAAGATTGAGCAAATTTTAAGTGGCATTCTTAATTCTTGCATGCAGCTGTCTGGCAAAAGCTTTGGCTAAGAAATTGTTCTGATAAAAAGATAGGATGGAGTTACATCGATGATTTATAACAGTTTTGAAAAATCTACAATATTGAAATTATAGGGGGGGCCAGGAAGATGGCTCAGTTTAGCACTTCCCTGGCAAGCGCAAGGGCCTGAGTTCAATCCCTGGTTCTGCCAAAAAAAAAAAAAAAAAAAAAAAAAAAAAAGAAATTATATTGCTAAAATGTAGCACTACTCAATATTGGGCACTTGAAGATAGGAATTTGTTTATGGAGTGTTGGTCCATCATGATTTTGATCTACTCAGCTCCATGAAGTATGTCTTATTGGTCAGAGCACAGACACATTCAGAATCTTTCCTGAAATTAATTGAATAATTCAAAATGTTATGTCATGTGCATATCTCACCTTTCTCCATCACTAGGGAAGTAAGTAAGTGTACCCTAAAATGTATTCTATACATTTTATGTATATGTATTCTATACAAAATCTATGAAAGGACAAACTAAAATACATGGAATTATATGAAAATATGAACTTGTCTAGATTCTTTAGATCTATTTTTCATTTTATGATCTTCCACTTAAGTGACCACTGTCTTTCCTTGAGGTTTAAGTAGTCATCAAGCCTGACAACTGCACATGTTCTTACTCTTGTGACTTCAGCAAGAACTGTGCATTAAGTCCCCAATTTAACTAAATGAAAATTTAGAAAGAATTATTTTAAAAGAAACATTAAAATTCATTGATTTGAGCTGATTTTGTTTAAAAAGTCAACAAAATGTATCATTCTTGAGATTTGATTAGCGTTGTTTATCTCTCATGCTGTGCCTTTCTTATAAATCCCTATTTGCTTCTGTAGAAATTAACACCTTAGCACTTCTTGTTAAATAATGGTAGTAAACATTTTTAGAATTGCCTATTTGGTGAGAACTTAGGAGTGTGTTCCTTTTGGTGGAGAACTGTAAAGCAGGAAGGACTGGGTCTTCATATTTCAGTTTATAACACTCTTACTCTGTCAGTATCAGTTCTAATGTTGAGGGGAGATGGTTTCTGGTGGCCTAGATGGGCTTTGACAGAACTGACAGCACAAACTGTATCTTAACTTAGTTGAATCAGTGCTATAGAAAAGCATTCAGGCATGCTGAAAACAGTTTTTATAAGGTACATTTTGTCAGTGTAAACACTATGAAATCCAACACATTTGGAAGAGCAGATTCTGTGTTTGTTAGAATGAACAAATCACTAATAGATTAAGGAGCAGGGCCAAGTAAACCTACACTAGTCCTAAGCATATGTGGCCTAATATTCAAATGTAGGGAATCCAATTAAGCTCCAGCTTCACTTAGTTTTTCATGCAGGAGGTGGCACCACGACAGAAAAAGCAAATAACTAAAAGTTCCTTTTACCAGAAAAAAAAAAAGCATCAAATTTTTAAAATATAAGTTTGAAGTTAGTCTTCCACAGATAGCCAATTTAATTATGCTAAAAATGACATTTTTAATTAAACACCAAGGTAAGCATAAATGGATTTCAAAATAATTAATCAAACATCAAAAAATTGAAACCTTTTTCTGCTTGAGCAGCAGAAATGAAAGAACCAGTCTTCGGGTCTCATAGAGATTCAATCTAATTTAATTCTCTGTCTTCTCTAAATAAACATTCCTAAAACCTTTTTTTCATCTGGGGGAATAAGGATGAGAGGGGTAATCAATATTTCTAGCATTTTAATTAAAACCGTTAGTGGAATAAATCCATTTAATTATCAGTTAATGAAATACAAGGTCATTTACCTGACAGGAACTTTGAGGGTGGATTACTAGCTGGAATAAAGCATAAGAACCCAATGTCACAGCCATTTAACTTCTGTCAAATTTAAGGTTAAAATCCTTTTAGACTGTTTAACCTGTTCTCTACCACTTTTCTATTATGTATGCCAATTGGAAGCAGAAATGCATGTTAAAACTTATTTTACATTTAATTGTGCTACAAAGTTTTCATTAAATTTCTAGAAATTTTTTTTTATATTTTTAAGTTATGAGCTAAATGATTACAAAACAGTTTGAGGCAATTCTATTTATTTATATATCTTATTTATAAATTAGAGAAACATTTGGAGTTTTCCTTAGTACAAGTAGTATGAGTTGTTTCTTTCATATAAATATTAATTATATAAAGCATAAGTTTTAGAACACATATATGCCACCTATACACAACTGTAGATAAATCTCTTATGGTGAGGTTTATATAGCCCTTTCTTCAAGCAAATAAGCAAATCAGTTTTTTAAAAGAATCATTTAAAAAAATAAGAGGTGGTTGAACATTGAACTAGATTTGAAAACTTATTTGGTAAGTGATTTCAAATCAGTTTAACAATCAAAGAAAAGGCACGTTGTAAACTTTGCTGTCTTTGACAGTGACATTGAATTTCTATAAGAATCACATTCTACTCATATTTTACAAGGGTAGGTTTTAAAAAACAACATGAGAAAGATGTTTGCTTTTCATTTTTCTAACATAGACATTGAATTAGTCATCTAAGGATTAGACTTTTACTTTCTAGGTTTAAGTTTGTCTCATGGCTATAAATTTCAGAGACAGAGAAGATAAGCAATTTTGGTGTCTTGTTCTCCCTGTCTAAATGAAGGTCCTTGTTGTTAGTGTGTAATTCAAATAAGTAAATCCATTTATTTTGTGGTACTTTTTACTAAGTCACTTTAGCTTTGTATTGTAAAAGAAACTCAGCATACCTATAGTAGTTTGTCTTCTAAAATTATTCCAGTGTGATGCATTCTAACTTTAGAATGCTAAATAAAATTAATTTAGAAAGCCTCACTTTACCTTAAAAAATCTAAATCAATTAGCAGCTGAAATATGGTTTAGTTGGCATATGTACTTCATTGGGGGTTGTCAATAAAAGTGGAATAATAAAATAAAAAAATAATAAAGTAAGAATCCACATTATGACATTCACCTAGATGTGTAAATTTTTTTTTTTGTATTTTTTTAAGGAAGGGTCTATGGATGTTCAGGGTCTCACTACTAGATCAGACTTGTAGTGATCTGCCTGTTTATAGCCTCCCAAGAGCTGGGATTATAGACTCGCGCCACATGCCCAGTCTAAAGTGCCATCTCAGTGCCCCCTGGAGGTGGGGCCGGCAGGGCAGGCCAAGGGCTCAAACCCCTGCCCCTGCACCTGCTTGCAGGCACTTTAATCTGCTGAGTTATTTGGCAGGCCCTAGACTGTGTAAATTTCTAATAAAAAAATAAAATAAAATTTATTAAGAAGGTTTGTTTAGGTGAGATAGTTCCAATAACTCATTTTCCTTTATTTTAAATTTTTAATGTAATGCTGTAACTCACCAAAGAGGATTATAAAATTTACTTATCCTAAGCCATAAAGTGACAAAAATGTCATCCTTGACCCACAATTATTCCACCTTTGGTTGGAATTGGGAAGCAACTAGAGGTGGGCACAAAGGGCCCCAGTACTTCTGTTGATAGTTTGGTGCTCTTCATATGGACCAATCATAGGAAGTTTTCCAGCAGTCCCTTTTTTGCTTTTTAATATATTTTAATATCTTCTGCCTAGGACAGCCCAGTGGTCCACACTTTAAGTGATGAAGCATCTACCTTGCTATGCCTTCACATTTCCAGCTAATTTTTAATCTTTCAGAAGGTGCCTATGTTTCTTTACATATGTCACAGCATCCCAGGTTCATGGGTTTAAAGGTTCATGCAGTCCTCTAAGTTTTTGATTGGTTCTTTGCCATTGTGGTAGACAGTCTGCTCTTCAGGATTGTCTTAGTCCACTTGTACTGCTATGACAAAGTACCTGAGACTTGGTAATTTACAAAGGACAGACATTTATCTCTCATAATCTGAAAAGTAAGAAGTGTAAGATCAGGACATTAGCAGGTTTGGGGTCTGGAGCGCGTTCAGTCTTCACTGCCCAGGGTGCTTTGTTATTGCACTCCCTGGAAGAGAATGTCTATTCCTCACAGGAAAGAAGGAATGAAAGAGGCAGAGTGCACTGCCTTTAACCTCCCTTTAGTTTAAAAATTTCAAGGGCCAGCCAGATAGCTCAGCAGACTAAAGCACCTGTTTAGGCTGAGCACAGGAGCTAGGGTTCAATTCCTGGGCAGCTGTGCAGGCCCTGCCCCCGGGGTGATGTGCACCTGTAACCCCAGTGCTTTTGAGGCTGAAAACAGTAGAATCACTATGAGTCCAATATATGTAGAGAGACCCTGTGGACACTGCAGACCCTCTATCAAATATATAAAAAATAAAAATTTCACAAATTATGACCCTTACTTGTTGAATTAAATCAAAAGCTTTTTGCCTTTTTAAAAAACATAATCCCCAGCTATCACACCCTTTTTAAAAGGGGGATAAACCTTCAAAACCTCCAAAAGGATACACTCTTTGTTAGGTTTCCACATGGCATTTGGAGAGGACATTCCTCTCAACCCACAGAGGCACTAGTCAGACCTCAGAGGACGTAGAATATTCACGTCAAAATTATTAACAAGTCTCTGTGAAGTCTTTATCCCCTCACATCTTTAATTTGTGGTTAGTGAATATTATGTTTCCTATTATCCTTTGACCACTGATTCAGATCCTCTGTTCTTCTCCCTACATAGTCCCTTAATTTTTGTAATCATTTACAATGATTTTTAACCGCCACCACCATTAACAATGATGACCAGATCTTTAATTTGGTCTCTTTTCCAGTTTGCATATTTTAGATTTATCTTCAATAGTCTATAGACGATAGTCAATGGAATGTGTGTTTGTGTGTGTGTGTTTGTGTGTGTGTGTGTGTGTGTGTGTGTGTCTGTCTGTCTGTCTGTCTGCCTGTCTGCCTGCCTGCCTGCCTGTTTTGTGGTACTGGATAACTGGAAATCGGCGCCAAGGCCTCATGTATAGCAGGCAAGCATATGAGTACCGAAATATTCTTTCAGCTCTTTTTATAATTTGAGATAGGGTCTCTCTAAACCTCTCAGTTTTCCCTGGAGCTGATGAACTTCCTGCCTCACCTTCCAGTAGCTGGGACTAGAGGTCGACACCACTGTGCTGGCCAAGATTATCAGCTGACACTTCAGGCTTCCCATTGTCACTGTTTCTGTTCCTTTTCTATCATTATCTTGGCATTATTTTCTGGGCACCTCAACAAGAGTGGCTGTAAAAATTTTCACTGTTCTCTCATCAGCCCCAAAGCCTGCTGAATCTTTCTTTAAGAAAGATTGGAATCGTGTTTTTTTGTCCATAGGCTGTCATAGGAGCCTACAACTTAATGTTTCATCTCTAATTTACTCTAGTGCCTCTGACCTTAATTTTCATTTTCTCTTGGAAACCCAGAATGTCAGAGAACAGGGTTATTAGAAAGTATTCTTTTATCTTCTGATCTTCATAAAAACAGAAGAAAAATTTTATTAAAATGTCATGAATTATGACCATTACCTGTTGGATTAAATCAAAAGTATTTTGCCTTTTAAAAAAATACCTCTAGTTATCACACCAGATTTATTTTTATCAAGAAGACTCTTCAAAGGCCAGCCAGATAGCTCATCAGATTAAAGCACCTGCTTAGACACAGAGACTGGAGTTCAATCCTCTGCTTGCTGTGCCAGCCCTGCCTACGGGGCATAACTGAGACTGGGTGTGGCGGCGTTTGCCTGTAATCCTGGTGACTGGGAGGCTGAAAATAGGAGAATCACTACGAGTCCAATCTGTGTAGTGAGTCCCTGTAGACCCTGTACTGAATGCACTAAAAATAAAGAAAACTCTCCATTGATGCTACAACTGTACTGCTGCCTTTTGAGCTTTTTCAGATTTCTCCTCCCTTAATATTTCATTCCATTCTGCTTCTACCTGCACATCTCTAAAAGTTTTAAATCCAGCCTCAGTGACTCCATGTAACTTTGCATTCCATAGCATTTAAAGCATGGAAGAATTGCTGTATTAATTGGTACATATTAAGCCTCAATTTAGATATTCTAGTGTTGAAAGTTTAGTTATGGGGTTTGGTCACAGTTTGTTTCCCTTTAATTAATCATAAATAAGGAATGTATGAGTTTCCTTATCTATAAAAAGGGAGTAATAATTTTTATCTTGAAGACCATAATTAAATTAGTAGTTATTAAGTAACAAGTTTGCATTTGTTCATTTGTTTTCTCTGGCCCCTGTGTTAGCAAAACTAAAGCAAATAAAACACTGCCTCATTTCTATTATGATCATGAATTGATATGTTTAGTAGAAAAACAGACTAATTGAATTCCATCATTTCATGTTTGTGTAATTTGAATGAGTGGAAATTTCCAGGTTTCTGCTTGTTAAAAACTTGTGCAGACTCAGAATAGCAAACCAGAAGTCGTGTGTGTTGGGCCATTTGGGTTCTTCCGCCGTGTGTGCAGGTCTAATTTGAAACCATTGCACCTGAAACTCTTACTAATTGCTCAAACTTAAAGTTATTATTTCTGATCTTTATTAAAAATAAGACTTTGCCCTATAAATTGCCAATAATTTTTCACAGCTCTGTATCTGTTCTATAATTTCCCTTTCTAAAATAATGTTTTGCTCAATTTAGTATTGGTATGTCATTTACAATGGGCTGAGTTTTGTGAGGCCAAAACAGCCCTCCAGTTTCACATGATTTGGACTCTAAAGGCTGCACCACTGGCAGTCTGGGTGTGCTTTTCTGACCCATTCCCACAACATATTTCTCATACCCCAAGGGCTTCCCTAGGGTTTGTTCTTTCATGGAATGAAGTGACACTGAGCAAAATGAGAAATTTCTCTTTTATGACAAAGTGGGTTGAGAAGAACCCAGGCAAAACTGCAACAAACCAGCTGAACAAAAACAAAATGTGCAATTCAGTGGATTAATTAAAGTAAGACATATCATCTTTCTAGCCCTTTAAACATGTCTGTATAAGATACCTTATACACAATTAGAAATATAAAGCAGCTATTTTATACACTATGTAATGTATACAAAGGAAAAATGTCCTCAGAATCTGTATATCACAAAAAACTTTATGTAGGATTTTAATTTCCATCTTGTTTATCACATAGTGAAATATTTTGATGAGAAAATACAAACTGAGGCATTAGATTCAAAAATAATTAAATGGGAATGAAGTACCAGTGGATAAAATTTTTGAATCAGAAATACAGACTATCAGGGCCAGTGAAATAGCTTAATGGACTAAAGCACCTGCTTGCACAAGTTTAGGCAAGCACAGGGACTGCAGTTTGATCTTCGGCACCACATGCCATGCCAGCCCCACCTCCAGAGGGCGCTGAGTCGGCCACAGAGTCTGTGTGTGGTGGCCCAAGTGTGTAATCCCAGTGCTGAGGAGGCTGAAAAACAGGAGGATCACTGAGTCCAAGCTATGTAGTGAGACCCTATAACAAACAAGTGCATTAAAAAGAAAAAGAAATGCAGACTATCAAAAAGATTAAAAATGCACTTGATTAAGAAACAGCTGACTGTGGTAGAGATGACTATATCACCAGAATATAAGTTTTGAGTTAAAATATAAAGTCCTTATATATGTAATCATTAACATTCTACTACTTTTCTTCTACCTTGATAACTCCTGTGAATGACATGAAATTATTTATAGTTTCCCCTACTAGATTGTAGGTAAAGGATGGAAGCTGCGAAGACTCAACCATGTAGTGTATTTCAACCTTTTTTACTATTGGATCTTCTAAATGCCAATGTCAATGGTTCTAAATGATGGCATCAAGTTTTGAAGTAACTCTGAAAGGTGAGGCCGAGTCTTTAATGCATTAAGAGATAGCTTAGCTTTAAGACACATGAGGATTATTTAGGGAGCTAGGATTGACACATCTGAGCAGGCTTTGCAAAGTGGTCTGTGATACATGACAGTGAGAGCTTGAGTTGTAATTGGACAATGAAAGAAATGTTTGTGTTGGTTTTAGGGGACTTTTTGGCTTCACTGAAGAGGGCAGATCTTATTTTTATACAGGCGATATGCATTTACAAAGACTTGAGCATAGAGTATGCTGCTTTCTGGAGCTAGTGATGAGTAGACAAATTGTTTGGCAAAGGAGGCTGTGTGAAAATAAGGAAGGATAAGACTTTAAAAAAGGAGACTAGAGTCAGACTAGGGAAATCTTTTCTTTTCAAGCTGTTGTCCGGGTACATGATTTTGACTGTATTGTGCCAGATTAATGGTGATCATGTCATGTAGAATATAATCAGAAAGCTAAATCAATGTTTGTTAAAACATTATCTTCGTGATAGCACAAGATAAATCTGTTTCCTCTCAAGATAAATATCTCTTTTTTAGATATCATACTACAAATCATAAGGAGCTGGTTGACATGAAACATGATAAAGATTCAGCCATCTACACATCTATTGGTGAAATATAAGTAGTAGAAGCAGAGTACTCTACCAGAATAGATGACTTTTGAAAGGAGAAATGTATTTAAAAAACAACCCTTAATATAGATTTAGGAAGCAATATGCATAGCAGGAATAACTATAACAATATATTAAATATAAGCATAATTCTATTATATATGATTTACTATCTGTCCATACAATTTTGTTAATTACCAAAAGTGACTCTAGTTAATAAAAACTGTTTCCTCAAAATTCTTTTTCCCTATATTAATCCATAAGGAAGTTATAGAATATTTGTTCATTTTTATGAGTATTTCCTGTGGTTTGAGAAGTAGAAAATAGCTTCATTCTATTAGTAGTTCCCCACTTTTACTCTGTAGGTATCTTCATACTTAGTAGTCCTGTGTAAAACAGACCCAAGCACAGAAACTACAATTCACTCACTCTTAACCAGGCCTACGAATTTATATTTTGGCCAAACCCTCTAACCAGCTGTGGAGATCATGTCTGAGACTGCTTTTTGAGAAACACTGCTATAGAATTAAGGAGAATACGTGAATGTTGTGGGAAAGAAACTCTCATTCCTTAGCAATTGTCTTAAGTATGGATTAGCAGTTAAACAGATGGTTCAGTGTTTCATACTATGGGTCCACCCTTAAATTTCTGAAGAACTACATTAACAAAATTCCTATAAAATTTAAAACTGAGGTGATGATTGTGAGGGTTTGCTACATAAGTCCTGTATTTCTTAAGGCTCTGGCTGTATACGTGCTTTTTTCCTGTCTAATCTGCTTGGATGCTTCTTGAAAGTCCAAGTAAACTTAATGGGCACAGTTCATATGGATACATGATAACACAATATAAGGAATTTTGTCATAATAAAATCTACGGAACAGAAGAATTTGATAAAACCTCGGTGGGTTCATTTAATCAGAATTGAGAAGTGCCGTTGCATCTGTTTCCAGGGCACTGCCCTCAGCGCCGAATCAGGAAGAACACCCAGCTCTTGCATGGGCTCCTGGGAGCCCCAGACTCTGATTTGCCATAGGGGAAAAGGACCAAGAAATTCACTGTAACAGCTTGGCCGATGACTTTGCAAATCTGAGAAGCATTTATTTCCTAACATGTTAGCTGAAAACGACTGCAAAGAGTGACGAGTAAAGATGCGGACTCGTCACTCTGGTGGGTACGCTAGGTGAAATGGTCAGCGGTAATCACAGAGGAAGAGCCCGACCTCTTGGAAGCTAACGAGAAGGAGCAGTTCCAGCACTAGGAACTGCCTAACACGACAGATCATTCTAGAAATCTCTGAGTGCTGCTTCTACCCCTTTACTCCCCTGACACTTCTGGTTTGTTGGCTTTGATTTATAGTATTTTCAGTTTAGATTTAAATGTCCACTTATGAAATTTGAGCTATTTTTTGTTGTGGTGACTTTTGCCTTTTTCTATATCCCAAATAAGGCATTACACACAATAAGGGATTAGTGGAGACACTTCTTTTTCATTTTGTGCAACAAGTCTCTCTCCCTTCCTCCCTCTATCTCTATGTCTCTCTCTTGTCTCTTTCTCTGTCTCCCTCTATGTCACTCTTCTTTTCTTCCCTCTTTGAGGTATAGGCAGGGGATCAAACCCAGAATATTCTGCATACAAAGAAAGCACTGTACCACTGATCTTTAGCTCCCTGAATGTTCTTGGCTGATACTTCCTGTTTGAGACACACTCAGTATGCTGCCCGGGCTGGTTTTTAATTACTAGGCTCAAAGGATTCTCCCATCTCGGCCTCTGTGGACTATGGGTGTGCTTGACTTCACCCAGCTTTGAATGTTTTCCTTATGCTTAGGTTGTATATGATCAATTTTTCTATAAATATCTGTTTTGAAAATGTTATAGTTGTTGTAATAACTAACATATCTCGGGAGAAAAGAATACAATGGTGTTCTATATTGATATAATATTTTTATATAATGAAGCTGTTTTTATTAATGTAATAGATGATGAATAGCACATGAACAGGACTTGAAAATTGGTGTGTCTAATTGATCATAGTAAAGAAATAGCATCAATGTGAGTTTTAAACTTGACAAAAATGCATACTTAATTAATTGTTCAGTATACCTTATACTTGACAATATTATTTTAATACATTTGGATCTTAAAAACAGTAACAGTTTGCTTTAAAAGTGAGGTTTTTGCTAGTTTGATATTTCAGTTGCCTTTTTCTAATGTAAAATATCATCCACAACTGATGCTTTGTTTACTGGGAAGAAAAAAAAGGAGAGTAGGCAGTAGATGGTCCCATCAATACTCTCAGCTTAGTACAGTCATTTGTTCATTACATGTAAGGAATGTGACAGTCCAGGGGGGCATTTCAAGTCAAAATCTTCCGCCTTCTAAATGATCATTGAAAGATTAAAATGTAATACATGTTTAAAATATGAGACTCATGTCTACATTTTGTAACGAACCTTCTTTTTAATGTTTATGAAGTTTTCATTTATATTGTATATATCTTCCTGTTTAATATTTTAAATTTCATGTGTACTTCAGAAATGATTGCTGTTTTGTGATTTACAACCTTGGAGAAAAATAACATAGTAGTCATAACTTCGCAGTTTTTTGTGATGCATGAAGATCAGATTTTTTAATGTTGGTTAATGCTTTGCTAATTAAAGTGTGCATGTTAATTAAAGCAGAGGCTAATGTTAATTACCTATATTAATGGAATCTCATGTAGCACCTGCCTGAAGCAATGGGTTCAATTTTCAAAATATCTCAATTAAGGCTGAAACTTTTGATTTGCATCTAGTAGGGTTTCAATTAACTGCATTGAAAACTTAAATAACACTCTTAGGGGTGAAAAATAGCGGTGATTATATGAAGTAAGTAGCATTTTGTAGGTTCATTTATAAGAATTTCTTTTAAGCTTAAATATATTTTTTCTTATTTACTGGTCAAAAATCTGTTTATCTGTTAAAAAACAGTGAAACATCACCTCTTCTGTGAAGTATTTTACAATTTCTCATTGTTAGTGCCTCATTATGCAACTCTTATTGCTTTTATACAATTCTGTCTTGTATAGCTAGTTTTTAGTTTATATCTTTTTTTAAATGTACAGGGTGTACAAGGTCTCACTACACAGATCGAACTCATAGTGATCCTCCCATTTTCAGCCTTCCAAGAGCTGGGATTAAAGGCATATGCCATCATGCCCAGTCTCAATCTCTGTCTCAGCACACCCCAGGGGCAGGGGCGGGGCTAGCACAGCAGGATGGGGGCAGAATCCCTGGCCTCTAAGTCTGCCTAAGCTGGCGCTTTAATCCATTGAGCTATCTGGCTAGCCCTAGTTTATATCTTTTGCTAACTATCTTCTCTTTGTTTCTTAGAATATAATTGGTAAAACATTAGCAAGTTTTATCAGTTACAAACATGAAATATGTCTTGAATAACTCTATTTATTGACCATATTAGAAATAGGTGAACTTTTACTACATGACTGTTCTATTGTTGCTATATGTACAACTACTTTAAGTAAAGCATGAAGTTGCTGTTCAATATCTTATTGCAATGTTAAATGACTAATTGGTAGTTTTATTAATTCCAGTTAAATATGACTTTGAATAGAGAAAGGGGCATTTATTCAAGATAAATGTTATGGAACTAGAGAACAAGTGTTTATGTTGGTAAGAATGAACTAACTTTTACTTCTGTGATCAGAGAATGTGTTTAGTCAGTAGGAATAATGTTTCTGTTTTAGTCCCATATTTATACTCTGAATATACTATGAGTTAAGCTTGTAGCTTGGCTTGTAGCTACTAGCACAAATAATTTAAATATGCTATTCTTCTGCTTGTGTCATTTGGAAACTAACACATGAGGTTATTTATATAATGGATACCCAAATCTTAATAAATTAAAATTTTAAATAGAGGATCTAGGGAGGTAGCTCAGTGGTTGCTCACTTACCTAGCATCATTTATTCCTTAGCATCTTCAGAAAACTGAACAGGTACATTGCAATTAGTATGCCATACCACCTCTCTTCAACGTAGCCTTGTATTTGCCAAAGTCCCGGTAACAACTGTTCCCATTGGGCCTTTGAATGGGATTATGAGCTAACCTATTTGACATCTAAGTATAATCATGGTTTCAGAAAAATAATTTCCATTACTCCAAATAATTGAAGAGAGCAATAATCTTCTCAAAAGTATATACAAATAGATTACAAACTGATTTGTGTTCCCTAGAAATCAGCATGTTAACTGTTGAGCTTTTGTGGACTTTGACTCTGTTAACTGGCTGTTGATCTCAGAGGAGGAACATTTGTCTCCATTCAGCTGTAAAGATATCGAGCAAGTGTAAATGCTCTATATGTAAGGTATAAGTAGCAAGGTGACATAAAAGGTACATCTGCATACTTACTGTCATGGTGTACTGTCGGAGAATACATACATAATCTCTCTCTCTCTCTCTATACACACACACACACACACACACACACACACACATGTATATATATATATCCCTTTGTCATTCTGATGGTAGGTCATGTTGTAGCCAGAAAAGAGATATGAATATATTCACTAATATAGAACCATGCAGGTTTAGGGGAGGTTTATTTTTTTATTTTTTATTTGTATTTTGGTGCCAAGGACCAAACCCAGGTCTTCCAGCTTGCTATGCAAGCATTCTACTGCTAAGCCAAATCCCCAGTCCCACCATGCCATGTTTAGATGTGAGAGCTCACCTATCTCAAGCTGCAGTTGGTTTCATCTTGGTTGGTTACAAGGTAGATTAAATGCCATAACTAATAGACTTATCAGATATTCCTAGGATGAGGAAACGGGTCAGGTCTTTAAAACTTGAAGAGCATGTCACTGAAGCATCCACTCCCCATCGTGCCACCATTAAGGTAGCAGATGGCAGAGCATTAGTAGAAAGATATTGTGAACAGCTGGAAAACATCTGGTAGGAAATGACAACTTAAAGGGTATGCTGGGCTGTGCCTAATCGTAAGGCAATCATTGGAAATCCTGGGAAGAAACTTCAGAGTGTTTTGGTTGATAGGAGGAAGGAGCTGGTTGTGGTAATAAACTTCTGTTTCACAGATCTGAGAGAATTCTGTAAAGATGTAACTTCAGAGGATGATGAATATATTAGACAATGTTAATTTGCTTTTTCCCCCAACTTATACATAAGATCAAACTTTTTAAAGGTGTCTGAGACTTATATGGACCTGGAATTCATTTAATGAAAATATTTAATTCATAATTAAAGCATGAATGAAATTGAAAACATCAATTTTGAGAGTATTGGAAAGTTAGGTAAATAGCAAACACTAAATTGGAGCAAGAGAGGTATTTTAGTTTAAAAACTGTATAAAAATTTTCCTTCTTTAATCTAGGGTGTTTTATGAACCTAGATGAAATTTTAAAAGGATTTTAGTTTCTCTGTGCCCCCAAATCATCTTTTTTTCTTTTATGGAACCAGGGATTGAACTCAGGCCCTTGCACTTGCCAGGCAAGCACTTATTCTACTGAGCCATCTCCCCAGCCCTCATCTTTGTTTTTTCTCATTTTCTTCACTGTAGCCATTTGTCCTTGACTATCTGAGTCATTGTTCTTGTACTTTCTTTGTCACAAGGATCACCTAACTTTTCATAACCAGTCTACCTTGGAAAGCTTGCTACAGAGAGTGCAAAATTTCATGTTGGAAATTTGTAATTCTCTGCAGAACAAAAGGACAGAATGATAACTAGAATTTGGCAAGATTAAATTCACTGATGTCTATTACATGATTAAGGCAGATTACCTCAAAGATTACCAGACAAATCTTTTCACCATGTGGTCTATATTGGAATGTGCAATCCTAAATATGTCATGAAGTAAAAGAGAAATCTAAGTAGTAGGGGCTTCATGCATTTCTCAGGTACTGTCCTGATTCATTGAGATTGTTGACAGCATATCCTTCCAGCAAATGTTAGGCCCTATTTCCCTTCATTTAGACCCTTTAGCCATTGGACCAAATGTAGCTTTTCCAGCCATTCCTTTTTTAATGTTTTGTATAATATTTGTTCTGCCTTTGGGCACCAGGCTCAAGCAAACAAAATAAAAACAAAAGAACAAAACAGTTTATTGTAAACAACCCCTGACCTCAGTTTCCAAACATATAGGGTCCATATGTCCTTTTTAGAAAAGAGAGGTTGATTTGAGCAGAGGACCAACTGGGAGCCAACTGAGGGGAGGAGCCTAAATGGGAAGGGTAGGAGTGAACAAGCTCTATTAATTCAGGCTAACAGATGAACAATGTCTCAGAGAGGCAGTTCAGAGAAATGGGCAGAGAGGAGGTCAGAAGAGGAAAAGTAAAAAGGGACAGTGGCTCCAGAAAGAGACAACATGAAGGTAAAATAAGAGAAGACAAGGGCTTAATATATGCTTCAACCCTAGTCCTAAGCTTCTCAGTGAATACAGAAATCCCTGATGGGTCTTACATATTAATAAATCATGACACTGATAATAAATCATGCTACTAGTTAAGAGTTAGCAGTCAGAAGTGACAAGAAAAGTCTTCACTGTGATACTCCATTGCTTTTCATACTTTGAGTATACAAAGGGAAAGTTATAAGGCAGTTGAGTTATGAGCTGTAACAGGACAAAGTAATCAGAGTGTGTAGAGCAATAGCAAATGGTGGTGTGCAGCCACCCAGTGTGCAGAATTCATGTTATTTCGCTAGCCAACAGAAGTAAAGAATTTTGAATGAGTCCAAGACTCACACCATCCAGTGTGTAGAGCCTTGCAGAAAGTGATTAAAGTGTGTCCCTGATATAATAAACTTGATGTTGTATTACAGCTGTCAGCTCTTATAGCTGTTTCCATACTGGCAGCCTTAGTCAGGACCCGGTTTGGGACTGGTAGTGAGGGTTTTAGGGTTACTGGTTAGAGAGAACACCTGGGACGATTAGTAGAAGAAGCAGTGTACTTGGAGCCAGAATCTCCAGGCTCTTATTAGCCACAACTTTGGGCAAACTAATTTATTTAGCCTTGGGCTTCTGCCTCTTGTTAGTGAGAATAATGCCTGATCTGCTGATGTACAGTACAGGGTTGTTATTATTATCAAATAACATAATACAAATGGAATTGCAGTCTATAAAAGTGTAAGTGTAATTTATTATCAACAATATCAGTACCCTATTAGCAAGTAATTCTTGATCAAGCCAAACACTACTCTCAGTGATTTAAGTATATATCCAGATATTCAGTGAGTATAAAGAGCCCATATAAAGGATAGACGGTTAACTCGGGATTACTACATTCGGTTAACCTGTTAATTTGCATGCTATTTCGAATAACTGGATAAAAAACAATATTTGTTTCACTGGATGATAGATTATTTGGGATGAAACTGTAAAATATAAATTCCAGTTATATATATAATATAAAGGTTTATAGTTCTCTTTAAAATATATGAAATGGCAGAAAGGTTTCTGTTGAGCATAGAATTATGAGCAATAGCAAGATGTTTATCATTTTTTGAGACCACATTTCTCCTTAGGGCTGGTTTTAAAGCTGCAAAGTCATAGATCAAAGACAGTGGTGCACTTGTTATCAATATAAAAGGACTTTCTTCTCACTGCTGTCCTTTATTCTGACTCTTGTTTTTGTCTATCTCACAGTGTCACTTAAACTGAGGTGCCAGCACTCTTTAACAGCAACATGGAGAGCTAGGTGAATCACTGTGTGGGTGGGTTTACATCATAGATTTGCCTTCTTCCTGTGACATCTAAGTTCTGCCCCATTGTCTGTTTCCAAATCATAAATTTGGTCCAGAAACTTTCTGGGATTCAAATTAAACATTTTTGGCCTATATCAGTGACGGCAAACCTTTGAGAGCTTTCAATGGTAACAAATAGCTGACTGTGGCAGACACGCCATAGGTCTGCCACTATGGCCCGTCTGTTTCAAATGCCATCATCTCAGGTCAGACTGTCTCAGTTACTCTTCTCTCATTGCTGGGACCAATACCCAACACTCAGAATGAAGGAAGGAAATGTGAGCTCTCAGTTACTGGAAGTTTTAGTCCGTACTCTGCTGGCTCCAAGGCAGACTGGCACATGGCACCGAACAACCTTTCATGGTGGTAGCAAAGAGCAGAGAGAGCAAAGGGAGGAGTAACAGCAACCGGGACTCCAGAGAGCAAGTCTGTCTCCCTTAAGTTGCATTCAGGCTATACGCCCCACACTGGGGGCAGTCATCACACCCACAATCCCAGCAGCACTCACACCCATAATCCCAGCAGCACTCACACCCATAATCCCAGCAGCACTCACACCCATAATCCCAGTGGGTTATGAGTTAATCAAAAACTCTAGAAGTCTGCCACATGACTGCATGAGGCTTTGGAGGGAAAACGAGACACAAACCATAACACAAACTTTTCACTGTTTGTGTTGTTAAGGTGGTGATACCCAGGTACTTTCTTTGTATAGATGAAATTTCCCATGTAACTATCAGGTAACTTGAGTTTAGGGTGAAAATGGATATTCACTTTTCTGTTAAAAATTTGCTTAAGATTTTAGGATCTATTCATGATTCTTGCTATAACGAATTATATCTTTGGGAGTTGTACAATGATGAATTTTCTCATTGTATTATTTTTTGCACATGTTCAGTTGGCATTTGTCTTTATCTACAAAGCTATCTCATTACTTTCAGAGGAGTTACCATTCCTTTTTCAAGAAGCAAGTAAAGTGCTTATCCCATTATTTACCAATTTTTTTGGATGAGGAGTTTGTATAACAATCACTTTCAATGGTGATTTTTACCCTCTCTTTTGTCCATAATTATAGACTGATTATGTTTATTTGTTCAATGTACAACAGTCAGTTCTAATAAGTGCTTTTGATGTGTGTATTTCCTATTCTTGCCAATGAAGGATCTTCTTCATAGTAGCACCCGTGTCCTTGTGATAGATCCCTGTTAGTCAAGTACCATTCCTTGACTCTGAAGTATAAAGTGAGTTCTCAGATTAATCTTGTATTTTTCTTGCCCTGAAAAATTTAAAGGATTATTAAATGGCAGCATGAATTCTTCTTAGATAGTAATAAGCTATCTTTTTTGCCTAATTCATTCTTTTAACCAGTACTTTTATGTATCAGAAAGCTGAGTGGTTTCAAACCAAACTTGGTTCCTAACCTAATTTTGGCAGAGTTTTAAATCTAATACTATACAGGAATATGAATATCTGTAAGGTGAAAAGAAATATGTTTTATACTAGGAGAACAGCTCATTTGCTCAGGAAACTCAGGTGGTGGAGCGTAATCTTAAGCCTAGAAGAATATGTGGAATGTAGAGTTGCAGAAGAGGAGGAAAGCCTAAGGAGCAGATGGAAAAGCTGTGTATGTTAGAAGCGATAGTTTAGTCTCTGTAGGTAGATTTTGCTAGTTGTCCAAAACGGGAATCATTGAGGATACATGGGAAGATCAACAGGGGATCTAATCATGAGAAGTCTTTAAATAATGTGCTAAGTCAAAAATGGCAGCCACTAAGAGGCTTTTATTGTTTGTTGTTGGCATTTGATTTTTAAGTCAGAACAGTGATATACTATAATTGGGTATGTGTGCTGGGGAGAACCTCATATTCTTTTGTTTATGAAGATCATCACAGTGGGAAAATCATTCAGGTGGTAGTTTGGGTGTGAAATAATCTGGGTAACAGTAGGTGCAGTGATTCAAGTGCAGGACTAGCTATTGCTATAATGTGTATCTTATATCTAATAGCACATCACCAAAACAGTTTTGATGTCATTTTGTGTCAAGAATGGATTCAACTGCCATAACTATAGGAAACTGAATACATCCTGGATTGTCTATACACCAAACATAAAAGTCCTTTCATGTATTTTTCTTCAAATCACGGTAGAATTATATATCTAGGTGTTACTTGATTTATTTCAATGACATAGGCTCTTTTAGAAAAACAGATTGACCTGAACAACAAAATTACTGGTTAAAATTCAAAGTCTGGAGGTCATATTAAAATGGAGTTTACTTTCACTTCTGCCACTCTACCTTCCACATATTCCTCTAGGCCTAGTAAGTTTTGTTTTTGATACACTTAATAAAACTGTAGTTGTCTAGTTTCTCATTTTATTTTAAGATCATATGCAAAATGAAACAGGCACTGTGGGATGCTGAAATAAGAGGGTTTCAAATTTGAGCCCAGCCTCAGGAACTTAGTGACTTATCAAGGTGCTAACTCAAAATAAAAATAAACATAGATTAGTAAACAAATAGGAAGGGAGGGAGTATGTAGGTCAGTATGAAGGCCCTGGGTTCAATCACCAGTCACTACCACCACAAAAAGAGAGAAAGAAACACAAAGAATGCTTTCTGTGATGTACTAAAAGTCAGAAATGGTTGCATCAAAAGTAAGAACTCCAAAGTCACTGGGGTTAAAGACATTCTACGTGAAGAAAAGCATCTCCGATAGCACTTGCAAGTATAACTGTCTTATGAAGGGGAAAATATCCATGTTTTCATTTTATATTTTGAAAACCAGGCCTAGAATGGATTCTTCATATCCCAAATGAAGGGAATAACATTTGAAGGATTATGTCACATCCAGAGGTAAATTGCTCATCCCACTCCACTTTGATGACTGATGACTGGATTAAGTTTCAGAATCTCTAAGAGATCAGCATAGACATTTTATCATTTAATAAGCATTTTCTTTTTCCTTTGGTTCCATTATGACTTGAACATTCTTTCCTGTTTTGTGCTATTCAGCTGTTCTTCCCTACTTTAAAAATTCTGTTTCCTAGTATGTTCTGGTGTGTGTATGTATGTATATATATATATATATTTTTTTTTTTTTTCTTTTCTTTTCTGTGTTACTCAACTAGATCTTTTATCGCCAGGGTTAAAGTTTCATGAAGTGCTGCTAAAATTAAGAATTATCACTTTAAATTAAAATGTGGAATATGGAGGATTAATGGTCTCCATAGATTTCCTTGTCTGCAAATTTTAAACAATCTCAATCCATTTCTCAAACTATAGGAATCTCAGAAGACTTTATAAAAATAATCCTTTATTTTGCATGCTATCATTCACATCTTACCTTTCATGTTGGTAACCTGAGGTGTTTATCAGTACTAGCCAAGGATCTATGCTTTTCATAAGGACATAAGCTCTTCTTCTAGCCTCAGAACTACTAAGATAGTGTATGAAATTTCATTCAGCAACTCATTAATTCATTCAACACACAATGAATTTCTGGGCATTGTATATACAATTATGAACAAAAGGAGCTGTGTTCCTGCTCTTGAGGAATTTACATTGCAATGGCATATAGATTAAAAATGAGAAAACATGTAAATAAATAGAATAACCCAGTAAAATAGATAAAATTATAAATTGTAGTAAATATTAGGAAGAAAATAAGGCCAGAGAGAGAGAGAGAGAGAGAGAGGAAGAAGGAGGGAGGGAGGGAGAGACAGAGAGACACAGATAGAAACACAGAGAGAAAATAATAGGAGATACATACTTTAGATAGTCATCAAGAAGGAAATAGTGGGTTTAAACTAAAACATTAAAATATGAAGTTGTTAGCTGTGTAAAAAGAAAGGAAGAACATTTCAGGCAAATGGGACAGTATGTCCAGCATGGAGAGAAGTTAGATTCACTTGAGGAATGAAGAAATGGAAGAAGCTGAGTATGACCAAATTACTATGGGTAAGAGAAGAAACAGATCAGGAGGCAGGTGGAATGATGGGCAGGTAAGGCTCAACAAAGCAGGCCTCTGAAGGGTCCAGTACTGGAGCAAAGACGTGACTGTAACATATTTATAGGTTGAGGCTGAGGTCAGAACTTTCATTTTAGTAGATTTTTATCATAGCATCTAATATGTATTATTATATTACCTTACTACACAAGGCCAAAAAGTATAATAATAGTGGAGTAATTTTTGTAAAATATATTTTTGGATAGAGCTGTATTTTGGACCCCTTTCACCGTTAGTCTTCAGGGATAACCAACAACAGCTCATCTTTTCGGCTCTGATCCTGAAATAAAGAGTAGGAAATGGAGGATACAGTTTTGTGGAAGCTGCTCTTTACTTAGGATATCAGGTACCTGAAGAAAAGCAACCAAAAGGGAAAATATATTTATTTGCATGTTTTAAGAAATCTGTTTGGGCAAGGTAGTATAGTGAAAGTGATAATTTTCAGGAAAATCTAATTAACATGTTAAGATTTACAAGCTCTAAATAGCAATAATGATCAACCTTTGTATTCATAAAGATGATAAAAATGTGTGGGAATCACTTTTGGGGAGCACAAGAGAGAAAAATAATAGAAGAGTATATACCTGAGGTAGTCTTCAAGATGGAAATAGTGGGTTTAAACTAAGATCTACCAGAAAATAGTCCTTGAAGTTCCTTAAATATTTGTTGGCACTTAGGAGGAAATAATTATTAGATGTGTTTTGAGTATTTATCTAAATCTTAGAGCTTTGTTTTTATGATATTTTTGCAATATTACTTTATTTAGTAAAGATTTTAAAAACATAACTGGGCTTTGTGGGTGCAATATGGTGCTTATCAAATAGATTTTCACTCACAGATTTTCTTGCTTCTTGTTTCTTCTACTCTTTGTTTATCCTCCTCATTCCTTTTCCTTCTATCTGATTCTTTTAAACCAGCTTCTGAGGTTCTGTGTTCTTCTCTGACAGTGGAAATCAAGGTCCCATGGCCAATCCCATCTTGGTATAGTCTCCTGTCGCAGACTCAGGCCCCTAAAGAGCAGGACCAAGATGAGTCTGAGGTCCACAAGACTTAGGGATGCTTTTCCAGGACCTCCCCACTCCTCCTGTGCAAATAGATTTTCACTCATATAATTTCTTCAAATTATCTTGGAGATTAATGCATTTCAGCCTGTAAGTGAGAAGATAGTATTTGTAAAATTAGAATGTTGGGTGTTAAGTTAGTGCCTGTGACTATTTAGTACGAATTAGTCTTTCTAATTCAATAGTTAATAAGAGTCACAATGGGGCAATGACAAGGTATGGCTTTGAGAATTATTGGACTATTTTTATACAGTATTTAGCCCTTACATTATTCATAGTTGGCATCCTTTGTTTCCATTACAACTTCCCAAATAAACACAAGTATGTGTCTTTACCTTATTAGCATGACTTCAGTGAATTAAATAATAATCAATATGGTGAAAATGTTTTTCCCTAGGAAAAAAAAAACTTTTATATTTTCTATAAATGTAGATTTAAATTAAATATATATTATAATTTTGAAATGATCATTCTGATTTTTTTTGTCTTCTTCATCTTCAAATATCTCTCATTTGTCAATGGATCACATCTTGGTATCATACCTAGATATATTTTCTCACTTTTAAATACTTTCATATTCTCATCTGTTTTTATGGCATGTTACTGCATGTCTCTAGAGGCACACAGCATTTTTATTTTCAAGTAAATTTATATTAGTTACAGTCTCCAGCTGTTTTAGATATAGGATCATTTCCTGTTGGTACTGTTTCCAGGACAATTCCTTTTCTCCTCACAAAAATGAAAAATGTAATTTAACAAAGACATCCTATAATTGCCTTCATATCTAGCAAGGTATCTAGCAATCTAAATACTTTATTTTATTTAAAACATCTGCCTACATAACATCAAGTGATTGTCCAGGGCTATATTATCCTTGGGAAAGGCCCCTGCTGTCATTTTTATTTAATTTATAGGGAAGCAACAAAAATGCCTCTTTAATATTGAGTCTTTGGCCACTATATCATATATGAGATTTCTAAAAAGGAGAATAGTTGCCTTTTTGCTGCTTATAATTTAGTATTTTTCAAATTGGGAAAGAAAATTACTATAAAAGTTACTATGGAAACATTTTTGTAAAAGTTAAGCTTATGATATATATATATATATATGTATATATATATATATATATATACACACACACACGCACACACACACACGCATAAGACGGCATGCTGCTCTACTCATATAACTAATCCTACACTAAAATCTCATTTTAATTTTTAAGCTTTCTTAATGTCATTTGTCTCTAGTGCATTTTCATTTTATTTATAATAAAAATATAAATCTTTTTTTATTGTGAAGTCTTTATGCTCATTAGAGTGGGCAGTTGGTATTTTGCTACTTTTTAGAAAATGAGCTAAAACTGCTGCTTCTACAAAAGCTCTGTCTTGGGGAAGATGCTGAATATTTCTAATAGAGAAACTCATTCATAAATTCTATTTACTGTGCATGACCCTTGTATGCCTAAATGCAGTATTTAATTTTTAATAAATCTTATCAATTTAGGCTTAACTAATACCAAAAACAACAGACATCAAGCCTTACAATACTGTGTCTGAGTTTACCTTTTACAGAAAGTAATCAAAATATTCCTTTTTGGAACACTGAGAGTATGAAAGGGAAATGATGATGGCTCCCTGGTGACATACTGCTGATCGACAGGAAAAACCAACATGTGTGCCACCTGAGACATCTTGTTCAGGAACTTTCTGGAGGGCAGTAAATCGGTGTTGGCGCAAACACGCACTCACACAGAAGGACTTGATTCAGCACTTTTCAATTCAAAATCCCCAAACACTGAAGAAAGAAGTAAATATTCATCAAATGATCAAAATTTGTATTGATTTTTATTCTACATTAGCAGCTCAAAGTTGAGATTCTTGACAGGGTAGATGTAGGTTTGAATGATTCTCTTTGAAATGAGGATATAGACACTGAGCTGAGAGGCTACCATGCATTCCTGATCCATAGGGCCTGATTATTAGCACCGTAGGAGGCTAAATTCTAAAAAGTACAGTATAAAGGCCCAGTTATTCAGTTCTGTTTTGATAACTAAATTGTTATTATTAGCATATAAAGTAATTCTTGTTATTCCTGCTTCATTCCTTTTATTTCATCACTATCTAAGGACAAATATTTTGTAGAATTTCAAAGTATCTGGAGTGCATGCTATACTAAGAGGGTTTATGGTGGCACTTTTCACCATAATGTACTTGGGAAGGAACAGCCAGTCATACAGGGAAAGAGAAATCATAATTGGATATTTTGCACCTTCACAGTCTCCATTTTTAACTTTTATTTTCTACCATAAAGTAACTAAGAATTTTCTGTAGTGCAATTTAGATGAAGAGAAGAAGAACACCACTGTAAAATATGTATATGGACTCGATACCTGTGTCATTGTGCTGAGAATTGCTAAGGAAACAGTCGTGGAGAGACGTCAAAAGTTCTCATCATCTTCTCCAGTCCATGCAATGTAATTACACTTCCTCCCCACCTCAGTCAGGCCATAAAATGCTGAGTTTTTAATGAGTGTAGCTGCTTGCATTAAAAAAAGGAGATGAGTTGTAGATTAAACTCTTTATAATTCACAGATGCAATTGTGTGATGTATTTGATTTTTTGTTGTTTTTGTTCAAGTTTTATAGACATCTATCATTAAAACAGAACAGACATCTTTATACACAAATGCATCTGAAATAATAAACATAAAAATAGTGTACTGTTTATTCTTCTACTTTGTCTAAAGGCCTACAATTTAATAGCTATTAACCAATATTGAGAATATAGCTTTAAAGTTGAATTTCCTAAATATTAGGGTTAATGTTTTTAATGGCTTATAAGCAAAATAAAAACTTTTAAAGATACAAATATAACATTTTTGACTGAAATCAATTATCTTTTGTTAATACATACTTTGATGTAAGAACATGTTTTGTATGAAAAGCATAATTCTTATATTATGGTTGTAATGCATTATATTCTTTAGTAATTCAAAAAGTAGGTTAATGCTAAAGTATGTAGTTCATATTGTGAATGAAGCTTTGATTTTTGTAATATATGAATAAAAAATAACACTTTCTAATGAAAAAAACTCTTTTGCATATAGACATGAAAACTAAGTAAACCTCTGTTACCAAAGGCTAGATTTTCTGGAGTTGTCAGTATGATAATAATTTGTATATTAGTTTCTGAAGGTTAATATATAAAATAGTTTTGCTGAGTAACAATAATGAAATAGCTAATTTTTTCATATAAGATTAATTTTAACAGGGGAAATACATTTTTATACTTTTGTAATTATCCAGTGATAAAATCAATACTTCAACAAATTTGCTGGTTGTTTCCTTGGCAACATTTTTGAAGAGTAATATTAGTTCAGTCTTTCTATGAATATGCGAGGTCACCTACTTACAATAATTCTTTTGTTTGTAGATTATGATACTTGAGTGTAAACACCCCATACAACCTGCATTTGTATCTTTTACAGTGCTAACACATATAATACACTTAGGATATATTTGTTGAATGATTAAATGGAGACTCTTAATCATCTTTTCTCCAAAGAAATATGATGCTTCTTGAGACTCGGAGATAGCTCAGCTGTCTAAGTGCCTGCCTGGCAAGCACAAACACCTGATTTTGATCCCTGGTTTCACATGCCTTGCGGGCCCTGGAATGCCAGGCATTCCATGCTAGCCACCAAAATCAGGAAAAATCAGGCATGATGGTGTGTCCGGCGCAGAAAGGAAAATTCAGACACACCTTTCCTTCTTCGTAGAAGGGGAGATCTCGCTTTATTGCGGAAGTACAACAGCTTATATAGTATAGCTAAGCCAATCATCAGCAGTCACATACAAGCCTTCAGCCAATCCCGCTCTGTTGCCAGGCAGCCTCCTCATTCTGTCCGGATGGACAGACAGGGCAGGGCCACACTCTACTTCCTGTTATTCCGAACATACCAAGGCGGAACCCACAAGGAGCGCTGAGCTGTTACATTGTTACCCAGGGATCCCGAGCTGCTGCTTGCACCGCTCCCAACAATGGTGTATACCTGTGACCCCAAGGCTGGGGAGGCTGAGACAGGCGGATCACTATGAATTTGAACTGCATAGTGAGACCTTGTACCAGATAAATAAATAAATATATAAATAAAATAATTTTAAAAGAAGAAGAAACATGTTGCTCCTTTATTCCTTTGATTCCTGGCTCTGACTCTGTTGAAGGTAACTGTGCATCTCACTCAACTTTACATGAAAGGCTGAAAAAACAACACAAGATTCCACTTACTGTAATGCCAAATGTTACTGAAATTTAGCCAGAATGTAGCTAATCATGCATATGTGAATTAATGTCCATAGAGAGTTCATTTCTGGACAAGGGAAATTTACTATGAACTCTATGCCAAAGGTGAGCATTTTAGGAAATTATGAACTGCCAACAATGATAAGAAAAGCCAAAAGGCAAAAACTAACTATGTCTTAGTAAAAAATCACTGTAAACGTGAGAACTTTAAATCCTGGAATGAGTGTGGGGAACTCTGCCAAAGAAAAGATTGAAGATTTCCAAGCCCAGATTTTAATCAACCCTGCAAGTTCTTGGCAGGATCTGTGGGGGTCTTGAGACCTGAAGGTGTTTCCAGAAACAGGAAGCAATCTGAGCTAGTTGCTTAAGAGGGACACTACTGGGAGGAACAAGGGAGGACGAGGTAAATATTTGTTTAATGAAGTAAAGACCTGTGCTAAGATATACTGCTGTGGGGGAGGGGCAGGAGACAGGGCTGTATAGTAGAAGTAGGAAAATAAGCCAATGACAAAATTATTGCTAGAAAAACTAGAGTTTGCTTTCGTTATGTAGAAGAATCCTCATGATTTCTCTGAGTTAGTGTGTAGTCCTCCAAATATAAGTTGTGATGTTATCAAACTGTCCTTCAAAAGCCCAAATAACTTTTGAATTAAAGAAGATTTCTTTTTTTCCCAGAGAATAATAAGCAAGGTATACATTTTAATAATTCTCTTTTCTGCCAAAGAAAAAGTCTGAGAACAAAGCCAACAATTAAAAACATCAATCTGAAACAGGCTTCAAAGTGTTTTATTTCTTTGTACATATATTAGCCATTTTTAAAATTTAAACTCAGCAAAATATATTCAGACCATGGCGTAGAATGCTTGTCCCTTACATGGGCTCTGTGAGGTGTTAAGACTATGGCAGTAAACACATGGACAACACCTTGTCTATTATGAAGTTTCCAATCTGCTGAGGGAAGATGAAAAACATAAATAGTATGTCTGAGCTACATATTGTTCATTTGTAGAAAGGAGAAAATGAGTTGCCAGGGGTAGGAGCAAGGTGCAGATTAAACAGTGGGTCAGGGGAAACTTAGATGACAAGATGACAAGGTTTTTTCATCAAAAACCTGAGGATATGAAGAACTGAACTGTGAGGCAAACAAGTGTTAATGTGTTCAGAGTAAACTTATTAACACTGCTAGAGTATGTGGGAACATATTAAAGAAAGACCAAGGGAATGTGGACAAAGGCCTCACTGGGGGACATTCAAGAGAGAAAAGAGAGAGAAATTAGAAACAGCAATACAGATAGTACAAGTAGAAGTGGTTTTGCCACAATGCAGAATAGAGAAATGGGGCCTTAAGCCGGGCGTGGTGGCGCATGCCTGTAATTCCAGCACTCGGGAGGCTGAGGCAGGAGGATTGTTGAGTTCGAGACCAACCTGAGCTACAAAGTGAGCTTAAGGCCAACCTGAACTGCATAGTGAGACCCTGTCTCAAAAAAGACAAAAAAAAAAAAAAAAAAAAAGAGAGAAATGGGGCCTTATATGGAGGATAGATCTTCCAGGAGCAAGCACTGGGAGGATGAAGCAGGAGGATCACTATGAGTCTGAGCTGCATAGTGAGACCCTATACCAAATACATTAAACAAGATAAATAAATAAATAAAATTTAAAAATTAAAAAGAAGAAATACCACAGAGTGGTTAAATAACAGAAATTCGTTTCTCAAAGTTCTGGTGGAAGGAAGTCCAAGATTAAAGTGTCCACAGGTGTGGTTTCTGGCAGGCCTCTCTCCTGGACTTGTAAATGCTTTTTCACATTTTCTCACGTGGCCTTTCCTTAATGTGTGTACACTTCCAAGGAGTTTTCTCCTCCTCCTCCTCCTCCTCCTCTTTTTCTTCTTCTTCTGTTTGTTTTTTTTTTTTTTCAGAGATTGAATTCAGGCCCTTGTGCTTGCCAAGGAAGCGCTTATTCTGCTGAGCCATCTCCCTGGCCCTTGTTTTTCTCTTCTTATAAGGACACTAATTCTATTACATTAAGGCTTCACACAAGTGACTTCATTTACTTTTATCTATGGAGTGGTTCTCTCGTCTACCACAGGGCCCTTCACAGAAGGCAGCCATGTTGTATTCTCCTTTGCATCCAGAGTACATGGTATAGTTCCTAGGGTGTGATAGAGTCTCAGTGAACATAAGACTAATGCATGAATGGATGTATGACTGTGTAATTCATTTTTACTCAACAATTACTCATTGAACCTCCTTCATGTTCTAGATACTTCCAAGGTGCTGGGATTACAGGATGGCCAAGTAAATAGATATAGCCCCTTATACTGCTATACCTGGAGATAGAGACAAAAATAAAAGTAAACCACTGGATGTAGGAGTTTTAAATTATAATGTCTACTATGAAGAAAAGTAATGTGATTCTGAAAGAAAAATGAAGAGCATCCATTTGAATAGCATCATCAAAGAAGCCCTCTTTGAACAGTAGCAAGTAAGCTAAAAGAATGAGAGCACATTAAGAAGACAATGTTCAAGAGAAATGGAATAATCCTGTATATTCAAAAAGTCATGACAAAAGAAATAATTGTTTAAAATGAGCTTATATTGCTTAAAATATTGAAAGAAGATACAGATGGAACAGGCATGGTGATCCAGAAGGAGATGAGGTCTAAGACAAGAAGTGAGGTCTGTGGTGGGAAAGAGACAGATCTCTGTCACCTTCAGTGCAGTGGCTTGGTTCACAGGTATCAGCATGTATAGTTAGTCAGGGTGAGAATCCTACCAATTAACTTCTAGTTTCAAAACCTTGCTGATGTTTCTCAGGATCATTGCCTTACCCAACTTGTGCGTATAAATGTATGGCTTTGCCCCTGTCCTGTTTCCCAGCTTTTCTCCTTGCCCTCTCCTCATTGTCCAGTCCTCAAGTTCTCACTTTCCTTTTAATTGTGTTATACCTTTCTATTTGTATTTCTTTTTTTTGAACACTTATACTAGGGAGACTATATGATATTTACACATGGTTTATTTTACTTATGAGTATATCTTTGAGTGGCATCCACTTAACTATAAATGCTTCGAGTTTATCATTTTTTATAGCTGAGTAATACTCAACTGTATAAATTTACCACATCTTTTTCCACCATTCCTCATATGATGGGCATCTTGGTCATTTCCAAGATTTGGCTATCACAAATTGTGCTGTTATAAACACAGGTGTACATGCATCACTATGATATGATATAGCTGGCTTGGATGGGATTTCCAGTCCTAGTTTCTTAAGGGATCTCCACACTGATTTCCATAATGGTTGCACCAGTCTACATTTCCACCAGCAGTGGAGAAGGGCTCCCTTTTCCTCACAGCCTCTCCATTTGTTGTTGGTTGATTTCTTTATGATAGCCATTCTTTCTGGGATGAAATGATATCTCAGTATTGTTTTAACTTGCATTTCATGGATGGGGAAAAGTCTGTATATTTAGTTTGAATGCAGTATTAAATCAACTTTGAGGGGGGGAAGATGACTCAGTGGAATAAGTGCTTCCCTGACAAGCACAAGGGCCTGAGTTCAATCCCCAGTTTCACACACACAAAAAAAAAATCAACTTCTATTCTACAAAGACCACTCTGGTCAAAGTAAGGTAAGAGACTGGAGGAACAGGCGTGGGCAAGACAAAATAGCACACATTAGAAGATAATCATTGCAGAGCAGGTGAGAGGTGAAGGCTTGGATTAATCTGGAAGCAATGAAGATTGGAGACAGACTGAAGAGCAATTTTAGAAAACAAGTAAGCAATTGAGAGAGTAACTTTCAGTGGGAAATGAAAGGGAGTCAAAGGGATTGATAGGTTTTTGAGCTGAGCAATAAATAGATGGTGACATTTATAAGGCCTATGCAAGGGCAGGTTTAGAGCATGTAGTGAAAATGAGAACAGAGTTCTGTTTTGATTATTCAGGCCTATAGTAATCCAAGTAGGATGTCACATGGTTTGTCAGATATATAATTGTGCAGCTCACAGAAGATGATTGGGTGATCTTACTATATTGATGACATCTTAAATAATGCAGAGCCCAGCCAGGTGTTTTGATGTGCACTTGTAACCCCAGAACTCAGGAAGCTGAAGGATGCTTATTGTGATTTTGAGACCACCCAGGGCTACAAAGTGAGCTCAAGACCAGGCTGAATGGCATAGGGGGTATCCTGTCTCAAAAAACAAAAAAGAAAAACAACCCCCCCCCAGAGATTATAAACAAAAGAGACTCTGAATCAAGCTCCAACATTCCAGTGATCTATCTCAGCTATGATACACTAAGATCAATCAGCAAAGAATGTATGAGTTGAATCTGGAGACTGTACAATAGGAGGACATAGAGTTACAGAGAATCGGTTGCACTGAGCCAGCTAACAGGTAATGTAGGCTTAGATCACAGTGAGAATTGATGTTTTTTCTCTTCTCATTGTAGACTTTTCCAATGACATTCACATTTCATCTAATTTCAAGTACCACCTCTAGGTTTGTGTTTCAGTTCTAATATTTCAACACATTTGTGGAACATCTTGCTTTGATTATTCCAACAGTACCTCAAACTAAAAGACTCAAATCTAGTTCATCTTTTCCATTTTTCCATATTTCTCTTTTTATATTAGCACTCTAATTGATGATATCATGGCCCTCTCAGCAAACTGGAACAGACCAGTGCATAGATTAGTGAGTCCTGCTGTTTTTATATTTTCTTTAATAAATAAGTGGTCAAATCCTAATGATCAGACTTCTTTAAAGTTCATTAGGCTAATTTTCTTTATGTAAAATACAGTCACTTATAAAAGCACACACTATTATTATAAATGATAGTAAATTAATTTAAAGTAAAGAAATTGTGTTACTGTTTTTTTAACTGTATTTTCTTCCAATTATTCTCCTAAAAATTTATCATTGGACCAATGTATTGTGTAAGACAAATTTAAGATGCTCTGAAGAGAGATTTAGACTGACAAAGCCATTCAGCCTTAGCAGAAAGCACTTCTTTGGTTCTGTTTTTATAAGCATGTTTGGGAATGAATCACTCAAAGAAGAGATAGAAATAGAGATAAATAGGAGCAACCTGGGCCATCTAATTCATCTCCTTGTTAGTGAAGGGAAATTTCTAGGCCAAGTGTCTGTGAAATACTGTGTAATAAAAGTCTTACATTACAACATTTCAATCATTTTTGTAGGGTGATTAATTATCTTGCAAGTTGGTCTCGGTTCTGTTGTATGAACTGCACATCTCCTTGTTGTATGAGAGGTGTTTCATTTTGTCCACAGAAATGGCTGAGGATAAAAAGTGATGAACCTTTATTATTTTACTATAGTAGTAATGGGTCCATATTATTTCCCTCTTTATAATACTTTCTGTGACCAGTAGCAGACATTAGTGAGATCATTACATTACTTTGAATGGTTAAAGACTAACAGAAACCTGTGCCTATCAACATGTCCCTAATGGCCTATATGTACTATTCCACAGGATAGTTGCTTCCTTGTGTCTTGTAGCTTTGCAGAGGAAGAGAGGAGGTGACTTTTTGGACTATTGTTTTAAAGTTCTTTGATTATTCAGTATGTATTGTACCACATAATAATTTGTTAATCACATAATAATCTGTGTGCTCTTTTAACTGCTGTATTCTCATTTTCCTTTTCATCAGTTTTCTCTATTCAGCTTTATCCTTTTTAACATATATTTAATGTAATTCTTCTGTGATACTGGAGATTGAACCAATGGTCTTTGCATTGATATATATCCCCAGTCCTCTTTAGTTTGGGACAGGGTCTCTCTAAATTGCTAAATTCTTTAGGTAGGCTTGAATTTACACTCCTCCTGCCTCAGCCTTCCAGAGTGGTGAGATTATAAGGCACCATGTCCAGCCCTGTCATAATACTTAATCCAGTTGAGTAGCCTTTTATTTAAGCCAATTAGTTTGAGAAAGAATATTTCATAAAAGTCAATATACTGCGTACAATTTTGAACTGCTTCCTCAAACTTTAGTTGTTTAACTACAGCAATAGCTTTGCTTCTTTCAACTTTTCCTTGTCAATCTAGAATGTTCATAACTAGCTGCTTGGAAAAAGCAGTACATGGACGTTTTAAAAGCTTTTAGAATTTATTATTCATAAACTATTCATTTTATTTGCAGAGTCCCAATTTGGCCTTTTGAACAAGTGTCACTTTATAATATTATCTTTTTCTCCACAGTAAAGTATGTAAAGTAAGAGATTGGGTATAAGGCATTAGTTGACTGGATTTTAAGGACAGGTTATATCTGATGTGACTGTTCCTGCATGTTCTAGAAATAAAGTGAGTACTCAACACCTGTTTTTCTTAGGAGACTGTACCAATAAAATTATAAAATAGTTCTTTTAAGATTTGTCATAAATGTTAATGAATGTACTTGGATTTTGTGAAACACACTAAAAGAAGATTCCTTAGGTTTACAAATATGTGAACTCAGCGTTGCTCCAGTCCTGTTACCACGGTTATGCATGCCCCTAGGGGGACTTCGTGCATCTGGTGTTCTAGGGAGCCTTAAAGGCTCAAGGATTATGACAGCTGCTATAAATGAACTATCTATTCAATACATTTCCATGCCAAGTATTATTCAGCATTCTTTTGGACTTCGTTTGATAGAAAACAGGATGGTGAACTTACCACCAGCCCTTTACAATGAGCTCTAAGAAATTTTGAAAGATTTAATAATTCAAACTTATATTTAAGCAAAAAGATCACTATGCCTTTGACTTAAAATTATTAAGAAAAATGCAAAGAACTCAAAAAAGTTGAAAAGATTTCTATTCAATTGTTGAAGAGGTGTTAGAATTAATACCAGATTTTTACCTCACCTAGGAAAGAAAACAGAAGTGTATTTAGTATAAATGTATATTATATATGGTAATATATGGCTTGGAAGTGGATCTTTAAAAAATAAATGTTATATATGTGACAATGTGAGGAAAAACATTAAGGAATTTCGCTGAATTTTTATATAAAGTCTTGTGTGGCATTGTATTCTCAGGGATATTTTGTAATATTTACCTACTCTTCTGGGAGTTCATTTATTCAGGTTATATTTTAAGAAAGAACTTTCAGGATTCAAATATAAAATATAATTCTGTAATACACCTAGTTGATCCCATTAAATCCAACCTACGTGAACATCTCTCATCTTTCACGTTGTTACACCTCACTCGAGATGCTTTCCTTCTGGATTCAAACAGCAGCTCTTCTTTGTCTTTCTCCAGACTGAGGTGCAGCTCTGCTACCTGGAAGCTCAAAGGGATGCTGTCGAGCAGATGTCCCTCAAGCTGTACAGCGAGCAGTACGCCAGCAGCAGCAAGCGGAAAGAAGAGTTTGCAGATATGTCAAAAGTTCACTCAGTAGGAAGCAATGGGTAGGGGACTATTCTTTTTGTTGTTTTATTCTCACTCATCTATTCTTGCAGTGACTTTCCACCGGTAGGTGTTAGGCAAGAATTTCCTCTCTAGCTAACAGACAAGGTATATCAGGCATTTGTGTTGTTTCTCATTCATGCCAGAAATGAAGACTGTGAACTTTTATCAACCTCTGACTTCTAACCAGAATTTCCTAACTTTGCTAATACTTTATAACAACAAAACAAAACAACAGCAACAACAAAAGCCTTGCGACTTTATGAGTGTTTTTAAAACCCTACTGTGCCTGTATAGTATTGGTGTTTCTCCTTCAAAAATTGTTGTTTTAAATTGTATTTTAATTTTTTAAGCTGTATGGTTGGTGTTAAAAATCCATTTATGTGAACTTAAAATACTAGAACTTCCTTGTAAATTTGGTAAACTAATTTTCCTCAATAACAGAAATTTAATAATTGTTTGGAGTCCATGGGCCTCTGTATGTGAACTCAAGTGGAATTATAGGCCAGCCCTTGAGTTGTCCAGGCATGTGAAAAAGACTCAACACCTGCCGTGACCTATCAACAATCTCATTCTGCTTGAGATGCACTGTGTTTACAAAGTACTAACTATTCATACTATTTAGTAGTTCTTATGAATTAAGATATTTCCAAGTATCTTCAAAGTTACATAATCATATATAATAAATTAAAATATATTAAATATTATATTACATATTACATATTATTTTTCTTTTTCTGACTCAGTTCTAACATTAAATAAGTTATTACAAAACAGTAAGAGAGTAGTGATTGAGTTCAATTATTTCATACTTTTAAACTGGATAATAATCATACTAATAGCTGTGGAAATGATAACCTACTTCACTTTCATAAAGAGCCAAGTACTAGAAGAAGGAGCCACTCTCAAATATTGCATTATGTGTTTCTAGCACAATGTAAACCCATGGGGTGTAACCCTAGCCATAATGCTCCCTGAAAAGCCAAGGGGAAAGAAGCCTTTTCACAGTTACGTGCATCTTAATTTTAAATTATGTGTGGTTCCAAATGAAGCTACAAAGTTTTCTGTTACGCACATATATTACAAATTTTGTCATAAAAATTTAATGTCTAAGAATATAGGAAAATGATCATAGTTATAATGTTTTTTAGGCAATGACAGTGTAGTTTTAAATTTTTCTCTCTGATTTTCTACCTTATCAGTTTCTTATACCTAAGACATAGTATGTATGTATGTAATTGGTCCATCTTACTTGATTCAGTACATATTTATTCACCAAGAAAAACTGTGGCCACAAAAAAGAAAGAAAAAGTTAAACTTTGTAGCATGAATAATAAACTGTCTTGAGGCCTTAATGTGCTTTAATTTTTGTGAATGACTTAATAGTCTCTGGTGTACATGCTGCACAAACTTTAGGTCACATTGTTGTGTTTTGTAAAAGCCTCGGGAAATAAGCAGAATCATGTGCTTCTAACCCCCCGTTCCCGAAACTCAACCTGTGTACTCACTCTGAGCTCCAGGAATCATAAATCTGCTCTGGGAACTGCCTAGTTAACAACAAGCATTGTTCTGTGAAGTGGGAGTAGGTGAACTTGCCTGATATCCTCTTTTTATGCTCCTTGGGGTGCTGAAGGCTGTGCATTGTGCAGAAATTTAGGAGCACACTGAAGAAAAGCCAGCTATTTAATACTAAGAACAAAAACCATATACTCCTTTCCATTTTCTGTTTACATACAGAAAATCATTGTTCAGGAAGTGTGTGGGGGTGAGGTTATCTGGGGTGTCCTGCCCCTGAGACTCTCTGCTCCCACAGTCAAGTACTTCATCTTGAAGGCTAAGAACATAGCCTTGAAAAATTATCTGCTCCAATGATACATAAACTTCATTAACTGTTCTTTTTGTTACATAAAATGAGCATTGTTTCTCATACATAATTGTGGGAATAGTGTGGGCTTTCCAAGGTAGCCACTTCATATGCAGATATCCTGTATACCAAGTAGAAAATTAAGTTGGTAATAAATTCATATATTTATTTCTTCCCAAAGCCCACACACGTGCTTGACGATTATATGTTATGATACAGTTTTAAAATATGTAAGCCTATTTTAAGGAAGACTCAGCTGGTCCATATAATGGTCATCTTAAATTTTTGCAAATTTTATACAACCAAGCTTTCATTTAGAAATAAATTTACAGCTAAGCATAGTGGCACACACACACCTGTAATCCCATCACTTGGGAAGCTGAGGCATGAAAATCACCAATTCA
>PVKA01010294.1:52680-65103 GCA_004027165.1 Ctenomys sociabilis
GAGAGAGAGAGAGAGAGAGAGAGAGAGAGAGAGAGAGAGAGAGAGAGAGAGAGAGAAACTTACAACTTCTCTCATTTGATGGGAAGAAGTATATTAAGGTTATATGTCACAGCTTCTATTTAACTATGAATTGTGTGGTAGCAGTCAGGCCTGTATGTCATGGTAGGATTTCTCTGAAAACTTCCAATGCCATCTGACCTACGTAATAGACTACGTTCACCTTCAGACTCAGTTGGTACTGGCTCCATCATCACAAAATGGAACTATGGGCCCTAGAGGGGGGCTGCAGTGTGTGAGTCTCTGGTCATTCTCAGTCATAAAAGAAGTCATCACTTTCAGACTTAAGTAGAATAACCAAGCAGTTGTATTGTTTCATCCCATAAATATACATTGAGAGCTTATTGTGTGATAAGCTGATACACTAAGATTTCAATTCTATATATTTTATAAAGTGTAACCATCTATCTTTTTCTCAAATACCTCTCCATGTTATGACATTGTCTGATAAGTTTCAAGCATATTTAATTAATTAAGTAGTATCCTAATTGTTACTGTTAAAAATTATGGTAGACTAAAAACCATGACTTTTGTTCAGTGTATAAATTAGAGGTCTGAGTGGCTGAAAGATCAGGTAACTTACTTTCCTGGGACAGAAAGTTTAAGCCAGAACTAAAATCTCAATGCAGAATTTTGCATCAAGAATGTAGCAGCTAATCCAAAAGGTCATGTACTGCCTTCTCTTTGACGATTCCAACTGCACCCTGGAGAAACATTTTCCCCTAAATACTGTATTGTGCATAATCCTCAGTGTATGCAATTTGAATTAAATATTTTGCTATTGTAGAGAAGTGAAATGATCTTAAGGAGATTTCATTAAATCCCAAGGAATTTTGAAAACATTGCAAAACAGGTTTAAGTAAAAACAAAATTGAACCAGGTGTGGTGGCATGCATCTATAGTCCCAGCTACTCAGAAGGCTGAGGCAGGAGGATCACAGCAGCTCAGGAGTTTAAGGCCAGCCTGGACAATATACGAGTACCTATTTCAAGAAACAACATGGACAGCAAGACCTCAGAAAAACACAATTGATTAATTCATTAAATTTCTTCTGCATGTCAGACTATGTATGAAGTATAGATATTAATAAAGCAAAAATGAAATGATTCCTGCCATTGAAAAGCTCACAGTTTTGTAAGATCACAAAGCTGTGTAAACAAAACACAATAAAGAGTTTAAGTATTGAGTTAAAAATCTGTATGGATTGGAAGACTATGGAGGTCAGAACTCAGTTCTGTGTCCAGGGGAACTGAAACTGGTCAGAAAAGACAGACAGTAGAGAGGGTTCTGGTGATGTTTTTGGAAAAGGGTTAGGTCAGGAGAAGGGCTTTTTCAGTTTACTCTTGAATGGGGCCCCGAATAACAAATTCTTAGAAAATGCTGATCTTTTTAGACAAGAGATCACACTTTGAGGTTACTGCTTGGAGTAATTTCTCAATTGGTGGCTAGTGTCAACACATAATCTTTGGCATCCACTCCCAACTGAATCAGAATTTTCAGTACAGTGGGATATGGAGGCAGTGGGACAAGGAGGTACCTATTGCCTTCATGAAATTAACAGTGTACATGAGAATAAACCATTGAGGCAGTATTTTTGTGTACAACCCATGAGACAGGGAAGCAGAGGATGCCAGGAAAGCTTAAAAGAAAAAAAGATATGCTCTGTGAGACAGAGCTACATCCATTTATTCACTCTGTCCTCCCTGCCTGTAGCACAGTGCCTGGCTCACGTTGATGCTCAGTGATTGACTACACATATAAATGAATAACTGAAATGCAGGGCTGAGAGAGGGGAGCAAAGTTCTGAGTCATCAGACAACTTGCTGTTTCATGGGACTTGGGAGCAGGATAGAAAGCTACAGAATGTGTGGGAAATAAGGCTTGGGAAAAAGGTGAAGTCTAGATACTGGAGTAAATCATTTTGGTTATGTGTCTTAGCTAAGATTATCTAAGCCAAAACATGTCTCCTTGTCCCACTGTATTGAAAATTCTGACCCAGGTGGGAGTGGATGACAATGACTATGTCCTGATGCTAATCATCAATTGAGAAATTATTGCAAAGTTTTCAAAGCGTGATCTCTTGTCTAGAAATACCAGTATTTTCTGGGAATTTGTTATTTGGGGCCCCACTCAAACCTACTGAATCATAAAGACTGGGAGCTGGGACCAGCAATTATTGCTTAACAAGTTTCTGAGTGATTCAGATAAGAAAGCTTAAGTAGCACTACTTTGGACATTGGAGGTTTTTAGGTTGGGCATTAGTGGAGAACATAAAGAGTAGATTTGAGAGTAAAGTTAGAAATCTCGGTGATCCATCAGATGAGCAGAATGAGAGTGAGCCATTCTGTTGCCCCAGTTGTTAACTCAATGAAGAGAAAGAAAACACAAGTATTTGGATTCAGCTTACTTTGGTATCATTCAACATTCATTATTTATTTAACATTTATTAAGTGCAGGTTTGTGTTAGGTACTGGGAATATTTAGTCAGTGGGACATAAAAGTTGACAGTGTGTGTATAAAGTTGGAAAACCTTCCAGAAGAGGCATCATGCATGATGGTCCAGGGGTGTTTCAACAGAGAAGACAGCATGTAGAAGGAGCTGGAACAACCATTTAAAGATATTCTTCATGACTAGATTGTCAGTTTGAAATAATATTCTGGTGGTAGTGTGGAAAACATATTGGCTACTAGACAATACTAAGCCAAGAGTCTGCTGCAGTCTCAAAAGCAAAAAAAAAAAAAAAAAAAAAAAGGAGCCTGAGGTAGGACACCAGTACTAGAAGATGAATGCAGTGGGTGTGCTTTGGTCACCAAGTGGAGGGAGTTAATGAAAAAGGTGAGATTGAAGAATGGACTTCCACCCTTGAAATTCTGGCAGATGAGTGTGTCATTTACTGAGATGGTGGATTCAGCACATGGGCAGGAAGAGGTTGAATAGCTGAATATTTGGAGCACCCGTCTTTTAATGGTCTGGGGAACATCCAAGTGGAAATGCTCAGGAAATGTGAAGCTCAGAAATGTTTTGATCCCTCAGTTGTCAACACCAGCATATGATTGGGATTTGGCAGTGGCTGAGAGTGTTAGGAGCTTATCTTATAGGAAACTATCTTCTCCCTATTCTTTCCAGAAAGAGATATCATTCTCTTTAAGAAATGAGCATTTTAAACACTATGAATATTCAGAACATATCTTTTTCAGTTAGGATCTTCCTTGCTCTATGATACAAACTTCCAGAATAAAGACTGTATCATTGATAATTCCAGGTAGTACCTTCGGTGACAAAAATTGAGGACTAAGATTAACTACTATTTCTTATCTTGAAACTACAGGTAAATCTCCTTATCCTAGATAAGTATGCACTGCACAAATAATATTTAGGGGTAATCATCAGAGAATCTAATTTCTTAAATGTGAAGATAGCATAATAGAATAAAAAGTAAAACTAGAATTAAAGTAGCACTCTACTACATTTTCACTGTGCAAACCTGACTGGTACATGCAATCTTTCCAGGATTTATTATCTAAGGTACAAGTGGGCATAATTATCCCAGATGATGTCACACATTTTTATTTTGCATCAAAGAGGTATAGTAACTTCATGTAACTCAGTTGTGCCCCAAATTTCCTGATCAAGGAGATTATGGAGCCACAGAGGAAGGTGATCGATGATGTGTAGTGTGCCTAAGGAGAGTCATAGGGAGAGAAAACATTCTCTCAGGCTTTCACAGAGAGCAAATTGGTCAAGCAATGGCCATGACTCATCCACATGGCTGACACTGACAAAGGATCTACAAAGTGCAGTACTGGGTTATAGGATAAACCCTGAGGGGACTTGACTGACCTTATCAGATACAAAAGTTATGTTTCTTGTTATATAGATCTTGCTTTATCTTGGTCTTAACCATCCAGCAGAAAAGTATAAGAACAAGTTATACAAGGTAAAGCCATATTAATATACTGAGCTGTGAAGGGCTCAAGTCAACAACTTCTGTGGAAAACCCACTACTATTGTGGACTGCTGGACTGTTTTGGATTGTTTTGCTGAATTTGCGCACCTATAGTATTTAGATGCCAATGGAATACTCATCTCTGACAGGACTAAACAAAAAAAGGGCAAAAAAAAAGAAGGACTATTTTGTATTTGCATATACAGAATAGTTAGGATAGATATATAGTTAGTTTTGCTTAACTCAATGAGAAGAAAGATTTGTACTAACAGTGTTTGGACAGGATATACTGTCTGCTTCTTGTACTATGGATAACAATGTACAATGTATTAATTATTGAAGCTGTCCTATTATTCAGCTTTGAAACTATCTTACCGATATTTTTTCTCAATAAAAAATAAATGAATGAATAAACATAAAGAAATTGTCCTAGTTAAAAAAAAAGAAAATATCCAAAATGTTTAGAATGTAATAGGTATGTGAAAAATCAATGCATAAAATATTTACTGTGCAGCTACTGAATCTCAGAATGGTATGAGATGTTGATGGTGAAAAGGATACACAAGACTTTGTACAGTCCTCAACGTGGATGGAAGGAAGGAAAGACCAAAAGCAGAGAGAGAGAGGGAGATAGAAAAACTTAGATACAGTCTTATAAAACAATGGGAGTACTAAGGAAGATCATCTAACCAGAGAGCTGAAAGGGATGAGAGAGACTTAAAGGAGGAAGGACTATCCAAGGTCTCTTAAAAAGATGTATAGATTTTTAGTCTCAAAAGAAGTCTGAGTAGAGAGAGGAAGATTTCAGTTACAGGACAGTAACTATGCTCAGGGGATGTATTGAGGATTGATAAAAATAATATGTGGTTGTTGAGGTAAGAGGGCATGGAGGGATGGCAAGATAGCTCAGCAGACCAAGCACTGCTTTGGCAAGCACAAGGACCAGTGTTCAATCCCCAGTCCCCTGGGCCATGCTAAGCCAGTGACTGAGTCCAGTGTGGTGCTGCACCTGAGTAATCCCAGCACTGAGGAGGCTGAGACGGGAGGATCACTAGGAGTCCGAGCTGTGTAGGGAGACCCTGTACCAAATACATAAATGAAAGAAGAAAAAAAAAGGACGTGGAGATTATTCCTCCATCTGCTTCCTAGGACAAGAGAGATTCCCAAGGGAGTTAGGTGAGTGTAAGATGTAGAATATACCTCAGCTTCATTATCCATATGCTAGTCTTCCTCTGGTTGTGCAGGGAATTAAGGAGTGTCTGTAGGAAGTTTTGGAGATGTAGTTTAGGTTTATATTTTGCATATAGGAATATAGAAGCAATTCAACCCTCATCATGGAAGTTTTTGGCATAAAATTCTTCCTACATCCAAATAGTGAATATAGGTTATTATCAAGAAGAACAAAATAAACTTGAGACAAAAAGCTGAAGTTTGCCAAGAAAGATGAGTCCTTTTCCTGTAGGAAAAGAAATGCCTCTGTACTCTTATAAAAATATATAACAAATGTATGTAAATCATCCCCAGAGAAAAACCAAACCATATTGACAAGTAAAAATAAATAAACCACTATATAAAGTATTTCTTGGTTAAGACCATCTTTGCTTTGTATACTAATTAGGGATAAAATAAGCTGAATGACTTTACCCCTATGTGAAAGGCTACAATCATCCTGAATTTCACTGGTGCTGAGAGTCTTTAGGCTTTCTGTTGCATAACAGGTGCAGGACTTTTCGGTCAGGTAGCTCATGTTCACTGTTGTCCCTTTGTCTTTCTTTTTCTTCTCAGTCTGTCTCACACACACATGTGTACATATAAACACACGTATTCACATGCATGGCCTTTCTGAATTTCTGCTCAATGGGTATTTGTAAAACATTGCAACATAAAATGTTTTCTTATGCATTAGCCATAAAAATAAAGTGCTCTCTCTACCATGTGCCAATATTGAGGGTGTTCTCACAGGTAAGCCAAATCTCTGAACTGCCTTCTTTCCATGTCATATATCTACTTCGTACTGACTTCTTTTTTCATTCATAACCTAATGAGTACCTGACTGGTGTTCAAATAAGGCTCTATGTTTTCCTTCTGGTGTTGTTAAATAGCAATCATAATGCAGTATGCTATAAAAAATGAGCAAAATAGATGGCTCAGTGGAATAAGCGCTTTCCTGGCAAGCACAGGGGCCAGAGTTAAGTCCCTGGTTCTGCCAAAAAAAAAAAAAGAGCAAAATAACTAGGCTTGATGATGGGCACCTGTAGTCTTAGCTACTGAGGAAACTGAGCCAGGAGGGTCTCTTGAGCCCAGGAGTTCAAGGACAGCCAGGGTCACCTACTGAGACTTCATGTCCAAAAACAAAACAAACAAAAAAGAACAAAAGTGTCTGAATACGTCATGAATAACAGATACTCTGAGCACTATTTGATTAAATAAAATTGGTCTTTCTTGGCTAAAACAGAATCTCTCAGAGCTGGGGAGATAGCTAAGTAGAATAAGTGCTTGCCTGGCAAGCACACAGTCCTGAGTTCAATCCCCAATTCCTCAAAAAAAGAAGAAATCTCTCCATTATAGGTCATGATACTATGCCTATTTAATGTATAAAATTCATTAAATTAACCATGGAACCAAAGAGTCTTCTATTTCAGTGAATAATTCATCCATGCCACAGGGCTACAACACCAGAAAGGTTGGAAACCCATTGTCTGGGAAAGTATGACTTCAACATTAACAGTTATACTGACCTTGTCCTTCTGTCTTAATCAATTTCTATATTGTTTTGGAACCCTTTGGAGCAGTAAAGGAGTGCTAGCAGAAAAAGAGGAAACACCTAATCTTCCATAGTCTAGTTTACTGTTTTCTAGTGTACAGAGCTTCATTCATTTTTTTTAAAAAAAGGTAACATTCATTTCCTGTTCATTTCCCCATCTCTTTCCATAAAGGATTTGAATCCAAGTAATTTAGGCAAAAATAAAATAGTTGGAAAAAATTCAAATATGCATAACCCCAAAAGATCTGTAATTTGGCATTAAGATTTCCACAGATTAAAAAAAAAAAAAGTAAAATTTTACTCAGCATCAGGCTGACAGAATACTAACATTAAAAAACAATATGTATCAGTTGAAGTATGAAATTTTATGCCACCAAGACCTGAGAAGAATATCTCCCATAGTTCTTTGAGACTCCAGGTGTCTATGATACTGTATCTCTATAAACAAAACCAAATCCCCAGATAGGTTCAAATGCAGAGTTGGAGAAGTGATATTTAAGCATAGCTCAGTAGGGATAGTTCTATAAGTAACTACATAAAACCTAGTCTGAGTTAATGCTATCTAAGCAGAGTCACCCTCAATGGAGAAGATAATATCCAATTGAGAAAAAGATGAAAAAGAAGCCAAATTATTTCTTATTTATTTATTTCTTATTTTTTTGGGGGGGGTGGAATTAGGGATTGAACTCAGGGCCTTGCACTTGCTAGGCAAGCGCTTACATGACTGAGCCATCTCCCTGGCCCCAACCAAATTATTTCTGCTGCCACACTTCTTTCAACATGTATTTTCAGATTGCTTTCCTCCTGCCATAGCTGAAAAGGTTAATTCTCCTTGTTGCCTAAAGTAGTGAGACCCTACAGCAGAGCAGCCTTTTACAGTGGGAATTTCCCAGTCCACAGAGTCCCAGTAGCAGGGATCTTGACCCCACTTAACATAAGATAATTATTCTCCTTTAAATGCAAACAAACAAAACCAAAAAGGCACAGAATCATCTCTTCCTTTATCTTGTGAAGTACAGTTTTCCCATTTATCCTCCAGCTACGGATCCTAACATTCTTCAGAATGCCGTCTAATTCCTTTGATTAGAACTTAGTCCAGTATATTATCTGAAAATTTCGACAAATGTTTTACTTCCAGGCATAGTAAGACAATACTTAAATGCACTCAGAAATCTACATAGAAATTTTTTATTTTTTATTGATAATATAGGTTAATCTTATTGAATTTTAGGTAAGGATTACCTAGGCATTTCATATTTTTTTATTTTAATCATATATGTTTGTGGACAGTGGGGACAGTTATTAACAAGTTTGTAGGTTTCATTTTATTATTCTGTTTTTTTTTTTTTTCTTTGCTGTACAGAGATTGAACTTGGGACATTGTGCATGTGAGTCAGGCACTTATGACACAGAGCTGTCTCCCTGGCCCATGATTTTATTATTCTAAGACATTTCATATGTGCATGGATATGTGTAAAAACTGAGAAAATTACTGCTGGAAAGAACTCTATATTCCCTTTTATTTATTAATGGCAAAGGCAGGCTGCTTTTCTCATGAGAAAGTTGCTCATGAATTTTCATTTAAAATAGTAAATTAGTGCCCACACTTTAATATGTTTAGAGTGGAAAGGGATTCTACATGTAACTGTGAAATATCGAATTCTATGACTGGAAAGGTAAATTTTATTTTTAATGATATTATGATTGAGCTAGCTAGGTTCCACTATTCTATTGCTTTTCTGTACTTACATGCCACGTGGAGTACAGAATGATGGGAAATTCTGATATATTAGTGTTTGTCTTCAATCAAATACTTAAACTATATATTTTTGCAAGATTTTGTTACCATTCCCTTTAGTCCTTTTCAAAACCAGAAGTCAAACTTCCCTGTTCAAATAATGTGAACAGTGAATACTTAGTGACTATTTGGGGAAAGAATCAATATGCTAAAGAAGCTGGGAAAATTGAATCATTTAATAGAACTCCCAGTATAGATAAGGCGGTATTGCAGGAAGCAGTCTGATGTTTCTAAATGTGGTAGTATGAAATGAACCATTAAGCAGGCAAGAGATGAATTCTAAATTCATATATGTACAGATATAGACTGAAATGTATATATGCATATATTATATACTAAGCAAACATTTAGATTTACATATATTTATAATATCTCTGTATCTATCTGTCATCTTTCTCAATCTATCATCTCAGTCTGAGGTAAAAAATAACTGTGAGGTCTTTTCAGTGTTATCTTTTCTTCATCCAATTGCTGCTCTAATTTGATGATTTCTTCATTTGGTCATCTGTTTTAATCAAAATTCCTTAGTGGGCCAGCTGAAGCCTCATATATTCACACACATCTCCCATTGATTTCACTTGGGTGAAACTTTATCATTTAAGCAAAGTTTAAGTTGAAATGTTGAGTTAATGATGCCCACTTTAAATACCAAAGGCTGAATGCATTTATGTATTCAAACACTTAGCTTAGTCAAACATAACTCCCACCAGGGTGAGAGAAAAAGAGTTATTTCTTAAACTGTACCAGCCTCACAAATAATATATCGCCATCCTGTCTGCAGAAAACTGATACTAAATAAGCTTTTTAGTATTTTCTTTGAAGAAAAGCTTTGGAATCTTTTTAAATCTTAAAATGGTAGAATATAATGGTAGGAAATATTTTTGACAATTATCCATAGTATTTAAAACCAAACTTAGAAATAAAAACTCAAGAAAAAAATGCATATCTATTTTTCTGTAACCTTGTCTCTTATTTCTGTTGTTACTGGATTTTTCAGACTATGAAATAAACACATTCTTAATTCTGCATTTGTCTAATGAAAACTAACTTGAGTTAGAAGATTTGTTGTCCCTATGGTTTTAAAACTTTTAAAATGATAATGTTACATCTACAAGAGAATGTCCAGTTCTTGGGACTGGGACTGTAGTTCAGTGGTAGAGCTCTTGTCTAGCATGTAGAAGGCTCTCTGTTTTATCTTAACATCTACATAGGCATGCACACACACACACACACACACACACACACACAGTGAAAGATTTTAATTCAGAATGTACTTGAGATTAGTTATATGACCATTTAAGGATAAATGTCAAAAATAATAGGTAGTTTAGTGGTGTGTTTTATTTATAGCACTTTCATAGGGTATTTTTGAATTTGCTTTATATTTTTAAATAAGAGTAGGAATGTTGGTGCTCACCTATAATCCCAGCTCTTGGGAGGCTGTAAATAGGTGGATCACTATGAATCCAATCTAGTAGTGAGACCCTGAACACCCTTCCCTGAAAATACAAAAAATTTATAGATTACATTATGTATCCATAGAGTACCAAAAGGTATACTTTGAGACCTTGAAGATCATTTGAGAGTGTCTACATAAATAAATGAATTGGCACAATAAACATATGCATAATTACAAGAAAATGTTGGGAGGAAGTTCCTTCTAAATGAGTAATTCATCATTATATTTGTGAGACTTCCAGATATTTACCAAGAATAGCTTCTCTCCCTTGTTAAAAGAGAGACTAGAGCATTTGTCACTAGAAATTGAAGAAAAAAATCTGCTTCTTAATTCAGCTGACAAAATTGGCATACAATTCAAGGTGATTTAAAACTGCTAACTAGTTCTATGGTACTGCTGATAAAGTCACTCATGTGTGATCTTTTCTGTTTACTTGTACAGTAGCTAGCACTTTTACTTGAAGACATTATGTTTTATAATATTACTTGAAAATACATGTTTTACAAATAACAAAAACAAGAAACTTAGCTGTTTCCTTACCTAAGAATTTTTCTAAAATAATTTGCACTTAAAATTGTGGTCATTCGAAGAAGCATTCATAAGAATCAACAAAGAAATCCAGTAATTCATTTCTGATTGGCTACAGAGTTATGTATTTAATTTCATTACAATTGGAAAAATCTCAAGTCTTTTCCAAGTTTGTGAATTAACTTAACCTGACCAACACTACAAGGCATAAATTCTGATCTAAGATTTTTTGTCTTCAAGTTTTGTAGGAATTACTTGTTTTGAACATTGGTGCTGATTCTGCATTAATGAGCCAAAAGATAGTACCGAAGCATTTACTATATCCAACAAATCAAATATCAAACCTAAGTATTCTTAGCTAGGATGAAAGCAGACTAGCATGGAGAAGTGATCACTATGTATATTAGGCTCATTTACCACTTGTAGGTCCCTAGTGTATACTTTGAGAAGAGCTCTTAGGTGCATTCAAGTAAAAGAAATATCTTTCTGTCTAAGATCCTAAATTGGAGAATAACAGAAAGCAGCAGTTCAATAGATACAAAGACATGGCTAAAAGCCAGTGAAAATAATTTCCATGATGCAGATCATTTTATTTTCCTGAATATATTTTTAATTTATTTAAAAATCTACTTATTAATAATCATATTATGCATGAATCTCTCTTACTTTCACAATAAGAAAGAGGAGTACGTAAAAGGAACAGAAAGACAACTAGTTCGTTGAGCATCAACTATAAACAATCATTTTAAGTAAGCAAATGTGTCCTTACCATGAACTGGAAACAAAAATCTCACCTAAGTGAAGCCTAACTTTGGTTTATCTGGTATTGGCTTTTGGAGACGGCATATTATTATCTCCATCACTAGCTGCTTTTTAGAAGTCACCCTTACCATACTGGAAGTTTTTGGTTTATGTACACTAACTCATCGTAATTCACCAGGTGTTAATACTTGACATGGGATATAAAGACAATAAATTCACCTCTGGCCTCTGAATTTCTTAACTATAACTGAAGAGGTTTTATTTACTGTAAATATATACAAAAAGAAAGCAAGCTATGTTTATTTTCTTGCTGATTATACTTTTTATGATACATCTTGTACTCATACTTTGTTGGGAAAGCAAGGAAAAGACTTGCTTGAGATGGCAGTTTAGGGAATCTCTTTAATGAATAATTTATTGGAATTATTGTACAGTTTTTCAGATTTCCTATACTTCTCCATTCTCTTCTCCAAGGTGGTATTTGAGTAAATAGGAGTTTATGTGACTTTGTGATTCTGGGATAAGGTGGAGTCTCCTAGACACAGATGGATGATTCAGGGATGTGTCTTTTCCCAGGCATATGAGGTTGTTCCTAGGGGAGAACTGCGGCTGGACTAGTTGGGCCCCCTGTGGCATTTCTTCCTACACCTAGACTCGGCCTTCATTGGCCCTACCAACTCTCTGAGGTGTGACTCAGAGGCCCACTTGTTTATCTTTGGGTTCATTGGGCCTTTGTTGCTATGGCAACACTTTTGTCAGGATTACCGGATGAATTTTCAGGCAGTCTTAGAGTCTTGTCTTGGGCAAATTAGAAAACAGGGAATAAAAGGGAACCTTAGGGGCCGGAAAGAGCTCAGCAGACTAAGCTTAGGCAAGCGCAGGGATCAGGGTTCTATCTCTGGTACTGCATGCTGCACTGGCCCCGCCCTCTGGCATGCTCAGCTGAATGAGTCTATGCATGGTGGCACACAACTATAATCCCAGCACTAGGGAGGCTGAAAACAGCAGAACCACTATGAGTCTAAGCTGTGTAGCGAGACCCCGTACAAAATGCATACAATTGAAAAAAAGAAAAAGGTGAATCCTAACCAAATCAAGTTCCTCTCCT
>PVKA01010295.1:0-64987 GCA_004027165.1 Ctenomys sociabilis
GTGAAATAAACCAGACACACATGTGCAAATATCGTATAGTCTCCCTAGTATAACAAGTGAAAAGCAGAAATACAAAAGGAAATGTACAACAAGTAAAATCAATTGAGTCAGATAAGGCAAAGTGAATGGCATATGCTGCAGGATACTAATCAGCTTTTCTTCTGGATGGTTAACAACCTAAGATCACAAGTCAGAGTTGAAGAAATAGAAGAGCCACAAGGCCAGCCAACATTTTGGCCCTAGTCTTTGTTATGATTTGATGTAGTTTTTGAGACAGGGGCTTCGCTGTGTCGGGAGATTGGTCTGCAATTCCTAGACCAAAAGCCTCTCCTGGCTCCGCCTCCCAAGATCTGGGATGACAGCTGCACACCTCTCACAGCACAGCCAGCTAAACCACAGGAGAACGTATTCTTACCTAAGTCTCTCCTATATCACTTGTAACTGTGTTATATTATTCAGAAAAACAATTCAATCACCACATATTTAGTTATTAAAAAGAGAAAAAAATAATTCTCACAGAAGTCAAGAAGGCAATTTGTATCTCTAAATTGATTTTCATTGTATTTTCTTTTCTTGAATAGTTTGAACTTGGGTTGGTTCTGCTGTGGCTATATTTTATTGTTACGGTTTTAATATTTTTATATCTCTTAAAATGAGAAAAGAAAATGGAAACAATGCTGTAGTAAATGAGCTGGGGTATGGGATAAAAGAGAAGTAAAGGGAATGGAAGAAAAGCAACCAAGAAGTACATGTACAGTTACAGTTTCCCTATGATGAATACCAATATTGTGTATACCTGTAATGTACAAATAAAATTGTAAAATGCAAAGAAAATACTGAATTCAAATTTTCCATTAATTCTAAAAATATCTTAATCTTTGGACTGGTATTCTAGGGTGATCATAACAAGTAACAATGAACTGAGTAGTAAAGAGAGGGTAGGGAGAGAAGGACAGAGGGTGCACAAATGAGGGAGAAAGGACAGAATTCTGAATCATGGTGGCAGTGATTTCATTAATCCTGGAAATTCTGAGGTAAAATTAGTAGTTACATTTTTCCTAGTTTCTTCTATTACCCAGTGATTGGTAGTTTTCATTGGCTTCTAGATAAATCTCTATGTCTCTGTCTTCCAATGAACTTCTTTCCTGCCCTCTCACATTACATTTACTTTAAACACAGCCATTATTGAATTGAATGGTTCATCATAGTCCTAGGCAATCTCATTCTGGGATCTTTTATTAAATCAGCAAGGAACTTTACTCCAAATAAATCATAGTTTTTTTGTTTGTTTGTTTGTGTGTTTTGGTACCAGGGATTGAACTCAGGATGCTGCGCTTGCAAACTACCTTCAGTCTACTACTGTCATATAAGCTCCGTACTCATTCATGAAAGTAGCTTTTTGTTCTGTGACATATGACTTGATAAGTTATCTTTCAGTGCTTGCCAAACAACCTCAGACTCGTGACTTTTGGACCTTTTCCGACTGGCCTGTGCTCAGGCGGTTGGTCTTTCTCACACAGGCTGGGATGCGCTGATCTTAGCATCGCTTGATGGCGTCTGTGTTCCAAGCCGCTCAACAGCAGCTGTGGTGGGATCGCTGGCTGACAGGACCAAGGACTCCTCCTGCTTCCAACTCTCACTGCTCGATATCTTAGCCTGAACTTATTTACAACATGAAAGGAGGATTTCAAGAAAATGAGCATAAGCTTTATGATTTTATTTTGAAATTTAGCTTGGAAAACAACACAATGCATTTTCAACCTGATTTTCTTGACTGAGTTTCATTTTGGTAAAATGTTAATGTCATTGAATTTAATTTTTATTTATAGAACTTCCAATAGAATATGTCTCCGAATTGGACGGTAAGGAGATCTCACTTTATTTCATGTCTTAAATTCTATTTTCAATAATTTCACTGAGTTTTATGTATAAAGGATATATAACAAATTGTACATAATATAGGTATACAACTTAACAAATTTTATTTGTTGCCAGGACATATTGCATTATAGGGATATATTAAAATTTATGTTTCAATTCATCTCCTCTCAAGATTTGAGTCTAATATTTTAAATTGCAGCTATTTATACAATACATAAATTTCTACATTGGCATATGTTTATATTTCCCTATGATGAATGTTATTGTGTAAAATATACCAAAAAGGTTTTTTATAAATTCAAAGAAAAGAGATAATTCAGGGGATAATTCAAAGTGCTCAGGGGAATAAGCACTTCCCTGGCAAGCATAAAGGCCTGAGTTCAATCCCCATTCCTAAAAAAAAAAAAAAAAAAAAAAAAAGAAAGAAATAATTTCAAGTTATTCATTGGGAAAATTGGTCATAGAAAAACACCCAGAGAAGAGGGAACTCAGTGGTATAGTTGATGTATATTAAACTTTTAATAAAATTCCCTATTTTTGGCCGAACAGTTGTGCTATTCTGAACAGCATTTTTTGGGGTATTTCAAAAGCATTGTGTTTGGATGTCTTTACTTATTTTTTTTTGTCTTCTCATAGCTGTATATCTTTGAAAGTCTATCAGTGTACTATATACTTTTATTAGTTGTTTGAATTGTTATTACTTATTTTAAGGACTTTTGTCTTCCTACATATGCTTTGTCAGAATTATTGTTTGAATAGCTAATGGTTTACATGCCTCATATCCTATTTTTTTTTAAATTTTTTTGATTATCTTAATGGTGACTTTTGCAGATGGATTCTTAATTTTGATGAAGCATATTTTTCACTCTTTTTAAAAATATTGCTTTTATATCACCCAAAATAATCTGGGGTTCTGCATGTGAACAGTTTGAAGCTCATCACACCATTCCAAAAAAGTTGAAAAATGGAAAAACACTGAAAGAAACAGTAACGTTTTAGAAAAGTGAGCTTAGGAGGAAAATTAATGCATCCCGCACAGCTCTTGATGTTCCTGAGAAAAATGGATCAGAAAATAAGACAAGAGACAAAATTTGAGGGCTGGAGGAGCCCTCTTCCCAAATGGTAAAAATGAACTGAACTATCTCTTTAGGGACATTAATTTATATATCTGACAAGGAGAGTATCACATGACACAGCATTGCCTCCTGACCAAGGCCTGGAATTGTCTCAGGAAAGAAATTTTGTCAGGACAAAGGTACCTTGATTGCCCTCTAGCCTTGCTCCCACACATGTGACCAATTTCCAGCTTCAGCCCCTCTCTACAAGAGATGAACAAGAAGATTCAGGGGCACTCACCACAGCAGAGCAGAAACCTCTAAGAAAATTTGTGTAGCACAGAATGGCCTGAATTTTAATGGATCTGCTCTTAGTAAGTGGGCAGATGTGGCAAATGTGAGCGTCAGGAATCCCAGAATGACCCAGTCTTCATTCTTCTGTGAATTCAGTTTCAAAGACTTCAAAAAAATTCTAAGAGTAAATAGTGAGAAAAAAAAACCACAAACAGAAATAAGAATGATTTTAGTGGAAAACTGAGAAAATGCAATTCTTTTTATATTACAACATTAAGAAAAAATTAAGTTGGCTTAATTACATCTGTGCCCCACTATTTATGAAAGATAAAACTTGTAGTCAACTGCGGTAGTACCTTGGCTCACCAACTTAATTCCATGATTTTTGATAGAATTCTGGAACCAGGCTAGGGGAAAGAAGTTCATGAAATAATCTATCACTGTGATAGACTATTTGGCAGAGGAAATGTATGTATAAGGTGTGTCTGAACTCCAAATCCATCTAATAAAATGTGAGCAAAGGAAAATAATTCAGGGTTGGAATTTTTAATCAAGAGTAAAGAAAACACATTAAAATTTGGAAATGGAGCCAAAGAGATGGCTCAGTGGAATAAGTGCTTTCTTGGAAAGCACAAGGGCCTCTGTTCAATTCATGGTTCTACCAAAAAACTAAAACTAAGACTAAAAAATAAAATGAAATGGGATAAATTCTTTACCTTTGCATAGGGGAAAGAGTGATAAAGTATGTTAACAGAAGCAAAAGATACTGACCATATGGACTATTTGATGAGATTAACATAAAATACTTTCTGAACAAAATCCCACTGCAGTCAATCAACATAAGGATGTAGTACCCATAGAGTATTATAAAAACCTCAAGTACCATTAAGGCTACTGCCGCATTATGGGCCATGGTGCTAGGGTCTAGGAAGAAAACAGTGTCAAAGACCCACTCTTCTGATTCCATCACTGTGCAGCTTATAACTGTACCTGTCTCAGATATAGGATCAGGTGAGCTGGTTCTGCCCACAGAGGGAACATACGATAAGACTTCCTGGTGCCACCTGATCCCAGCTAAGCTGTAAGATGAGTCCAAGATATGCAATGGTGTAGCTACATCTATCTCAATCTTGAAGGACAGGGCCTTCTGGGACAGCAGCCCAACATGGAGCCTTGGAGTCCAACAGGCAGCAGGCACACTGAATCAGAGAATATTTTTGAGGTTTAAGACTTAATGTTGTTTGCCCGATTGGTTTTTGACTTACTTGAGCCTTTTTATTTGCCTTCTTTCCTTTTTCACCCCTTCTGTTCTATACCTGGCATACCACTGTGATTTGGAGTAGCATAATTCATTGCTTAACAAGTTCAAATCTGGAGAGCTTCACTCATATCTCATTTATATATTTAGATGTAACTTTGAACTTCAGAACTGAATTGATGCTGGACATGAGAAGAGGTTAGCACCATTGGGATATACTGGATGCAGCTTACATGCAAGAAGGACATGAGCTTTAGAGGCGTGTGTTACAATTATCTGGATGTTGGTGAATCTATTAATTTCTAGAGTGACCACACCATGTATAGCCATTTTGGTAGTTTCTCAATAAAATCAAGTATACTTTAAAATATAATCTAGAAACATATTCCCAAAGAAGTTGAAATTTTTCTCCAAAGAGTTAAAATCTTATTTTTCAATAAAACTGTACAGTGAAATTTAGAACATCTTTAATCATAATTGCTAATACTATAAAGTATGCATAATAAATGAATAAAAACTGAGGAACACACAGACAATATCATATTACTCATCACTGAAAATTAATGGGACTTCAAGTAACGTGAAGGTATAGAGTTTTCTTCAATGAATGCTATTAATCGAAACAAGCTGACCTAAAAGGTATAAAGTACGATGTCAGCTTCCTAGCATTTTATAAAAGGCAAAAGCACAGAGACTATGCAAGGAGGAATGGTTGCCTAAAGACAGGAAGGAAGAAGAAATGAAGAGGGAAAACAGAGGTTCAGGGTAGTGAAACTATCAAATGATACTTGTGGACAAATTTATAATCTATTTCTCTAAATCCACGCCATGTACAAAATTAAGGGTGAACTACATAAAAACTGTGGAGGCTGATGATAATACTATGGTCACATCCTTTCTTCAGCTGTAACTAATGTATGGAGCTGGCGGGAGAGGTGGGTGTGGGGGCGTGTGTGTGGGTACAGGGAGTCTTCCTTTCAGGTTTGTTGTAACTGTAAAACCATTCTATAAGTAAAACCTTTACAAAAATATTCAGAAGGACTGAATCATCTCACTGACAGGGTGCTTTCCTGGTATGCAGAGTGCAGTGGATTCAGTCCTTAGAACTGCTAAGACAAATAATGAATGAATGAATGAATGAATGAATGAATGAATGAATGAATGTTTAAGATATACAACATTCCATCTGTCCCCATATTTCTTTTTTGTTTCTTTTCAATGATTTTACGATTATTCCTATCTTTGCAGGTCTAGAGGTAATTAATATTCTGATTTCTCTTAAGACTGCATAGTTCTTCTTGCTGAACTTTTTTTAAATAGAAAAATTCACTAACCAAGAGAAACCATCACCCCCAAAAATGAAAACTTTGCCTAACATATGGCACACAAATATAAGCCTTTCCAGAATTTTAATATGGGCTTTATTTTTTTTTAAATATTTGCTTAATTCAGTTTCATGTGGTACAAGTTATGAAACACTTCATATTTATGGTTGTGTGTGAATTTATAATCATTATGGTGACTTTAAAATTGAGGTTATAGCACTTTGAATCTCTTCATTAGTTTTGGTGACAATTGACATCTTAGCAATATGATAGCTTTTAATCTAGGAACATGAGACAACTATTTAATAATTTAGTAAAAGGTGAAAGATTTATGCAATCTGAAGAGAAACCAGAGTATTATTTAATAATTTAGATTATTGTTTTGAATAATATTACCTGGGCTTGAGCATATTGGTCTCAAATATGTTTTCTTTAGTCTTTTTCTAAATATCTCATTCTGGTATATTTTAAAATTGTATATATATTGTTATTAAGGATATTTAGTATGACATAAAATATAATTAACTTTTAAATATTAGTCATTTAACCTGTAATATTGCTAAATTCAATTATTTTACCAGAAAACATTTTTAAATGTATATAAACAATATATTGAACTATCCCAATCAGATTGTTTTTAGGTGAAGAGATTTTTACTTGCTGAAGTGAATTAATTAATTCTTATTTTCACTTTTTTTTATTACCTAAGAATAATTATATGAAACTAAAGCTTCTATTTTTGTCATTTTTCTAACATCATGGGAAAATTATTCAGCTATTCACCATTAAACTAAATGCTAGAAATAATTTGAACTTATGTTTACTTTTTATTTGATTTGTTTCTTGCTGCCTTAATTTACCAATCTGAAAAAGTGCTCCTGCATCCCTAATTTTCTGAGACTTGAAAATTAGGATTGTGTGGTGAAATTTTACAAATGATCAAATGAACCAATATTTTTTCATAGCAATATTGCTTATTATGGCATTTAATTGATCTGGCTCAGATAGAGACACTTAGCTTTTTCTTTACTTAGTGCTAATTGCCTACATTTTATCTATCATTTTAACTAACTTTTGTTTTAATTTTTGAAATCCATTATATCAGAGGAGATGCAGATCAAATGCACACTGTTTACTTAGTAAAGGCTGTGCCCTGAGTTCAGCACTCAGTATCGAATACATACAGACATACACGCGTAAATACATGGGATCTCTTTGGGGTGTCATTGAATTGTTTTGTTCATTTAGGTAGTATGAAAAAGTCAAACTTTTGTATTGAAATATTGAGACTCTATGTTAATGTGGTTATCAGTCTTGCCAGTTTTAAAATATTCTTCTTGCTACACCATTTCTATTATATCTCTTTTCCTTTCCCTTTAGTACTTTGTCAAGTTTGCTTTTATTGAATATTTCTTATAAATTATTGTCCTTGTCTCTTAGCTGATTAGGTGTGACTTTTTTGTTGTTACTTCCATGATGGCTGCAGGCTTTAAGGTCTAGAATGCGGTGTGCTTGTGTGTACTTTTATTCCAGCGTGCCTTCCGTGATGTTATGCTGTTTCTTAGACAGAATATAGAGACTCATTCAGTTCCTCCTAAAGTTTTTGTGTCTCATGCAGTTCACTTCTGCGTGTGCAGTAAATCTCACAATATATAACTGAATGTTTATTCAAACATTCTGCTATTTTTTAAATAAATAATGAGAAAAGAATGTCTTATTTAACAATATGCTATTAGTTCTAGTGATGTTAAATCATTTTTTAATTTTAGATTGAGACATATCTGGTGTCACTTTTTTTTTCCTCTCTAAAGAATTTCTTTTGGAGGAATATTTTTGTTTGTTTTGGGAGACCAATGGCAATGAATTATATAAACTGTTTATTTTTCCTGTTTATTTATTTTTACAGTACAAGGAAGCAAACTCACCCCATTGTATTTGTCAGGCAGGTGCTTACCCTTCAATGTTTGGAAATATTAAAGTCACTGAGTGTAGAATTTTATGTCACACATTTATTTTTTTTTTCCCCCAGTACTGGGGATTGAACTCAGAACCTTGCACTTACCAGGCAAGTCCTTATTCTCCTGAACTATCTTGCCGCCCTCTTGTCCCACCTTTCTTTAAACCTCCTATTCTTTTTTTTTTTTTTTCATGAATTTAGCACAGGGTCTACAGGGTGTACTGAGTCTCACTACACAGCCTCCCAAGTGGGGATTATAGGACTGTGCCACCAAATCCAGTATCAGTCAACATCTCAGTGCACCCCAGAGGTGGGTCAGCACTACACACCAGAGATCAAACCCTGTCCCTGCATCTGCCTAAGCAGGCGCTCAAGTGCGCTGAGCTATGTGGCAGGTCCTTTTATCCCTCCTATTCTTAAAAGATTTTGTCCCTTTTTTTTTTTGGATTACATTTCTCCCAAAAGAGATTTAAAAAGAGAGAGAGAGAGAGAGAGAGAGAGAGAGAGAGAGAGAGAGAGAGAGAGAGATTTACATATCATTCATAAATATGTCCACTAAGTTTAATGAGTCTCTCATATCCAGCTATTTTAAGACTTACCTTTTTATAACCAGCATTAAGAGATTTGAGTACAATGTGCATTCTTATTGTTACATTCTCTTGAATGTGAAAATATCTGTTTATACACGTTGGAATTTTTTTTTTTTACTATTGTTTCCTTTCTACCTGTCTTTGTACACTGATGCACAACAGTTATACAGACATTCAGCTGAGAGAATTTATTCCACTTTTCATTGATGCCCTTGTTACTTGTAATATTTTTCTTCTCTATGATGCTTCTTGAAGTTTTATTTAATATGTCATATTTATTGAACATATATTAGAGCTGTGAAGATAGCTCAGTAGAATAAGTGCTTGCCTGACAAGCACAGGGTCCTGAGTTCAATCTCTGGTATGGAAATTTAATCACACTTTCTAGTTTTTCTTTTATTTTATTGAAGAACAAATAGCAATGAGAGAGTTTCAAATCGAATTAGCAGGACAGATTCAATAACTAATACACTGCATACTGTTTTCCTGGTGCTTTTGTTGTACAAGGTGTATACATGTTGTTCTATCTACAAACACTATTAGAACAAATGCCTCCATTCAATGAATTAAGAGAATGGAGCTGTATACTTACCTTTTCTTAAAAAAGCTGAATTATGCTATAGTTTCAATAATTAATACTTTTTACATTGTTATCTTCCTAGTGGTTATCCATACTACAAGAAGCTCACAGGATATCCTGTCCAAACACTGTAAGTGCAAAAATTGTTTCTCATTGAATTATGCAGAAGTACTGCATATTTATCCTAACTGTACTATTTATACAAATGCAGAAGGGTTTTTCCTTTGTATCCTTTTTTTTTTTGTTTAGTCCTGTCAAAGATGGGTATCCTATTGTCATAGGTGCTTTAATTCAACGGAACAATCCAACACAGTCCAGCAGTCCACAATAATAGTGGCTTATCTGAAAAAATTGTTGACTAGAGCCATTTACAGCTCAGCTTATTATTATAGTCTTACTTTATATACCTCATTTTTACACTTTTCTGCTGGATGGTTAAGACCAAGATAAAGCAAGACCTATATAACAAAAAATGTAACTTTTGCATCTGATGAGGTCAGTCAAATCCCTTGAGGTTGATCCTATAACCCTGTACCTTACTCTGTAGATCCTTTGTCAGTGTCAGCCATGTGGATGAGTCACGGCCATTGCTTGACCAGTTTGCTCTCTTGAAAGATTGAGAGAAATTTTTCACTCCATGTGACTCTCCGTAGGCACACTACAGACCATCTATCACATTCCTCTGTGGCTCCATAATCTCCTTGATCAGAAAACTTGGGGTACAGCTGAGTTCCATGATGTTGCAGTACAGGTTCTCCTATGTCCTGAGTCTTCACTGACCTTGAAAGGCTAGGGCCAAAATGTTGCCTGACCTTGCAGCTCTTCCCATTCTCTAAGTTTTAATCTGCAAACATAGGTTGTTAACCATCCAGAAGAGAAGCTGATTAGTACCCTGCAACATATGCAGCATATGATAGCTAGTTTACTCTAACTATCTGACTATCTTTTTTTTAGTTGTTGTTTTACCTTTCTATTTTATTTCTTCTTTTGATTTCTTATACTAGGGAGACTATACAATATTTGCACATGTGGCTGGATTATTTCACTTAAGAATATATGTTCAAGTGGCATCAACTTCCATGTAAATGCTTTAAGCTTGTCATTCTTTATAGCTGAGTAATACTCCATTATATAGAAATACCACATCTTTTTCAGCCATTCCTCATGTGACCAGCATCATGGTTGTTTCCAAGATTTTGTTATCGCAAATTGTGCTGTTATAAACATAGGTACACTTATATCACTATGATATGGTGTTTTCAGTTCCTCCAGGAAAATTCCTGGTAGGGGAATAGTTGGCTTGAATGGGATTTCCAATCCTACTTTTGTGAGGTGTGTCCACACTGATCTCCAAAATGGATGCACCACTCTACATTCAGAGCAGCAGTGGAGAAGTGTTCCCTTTTCCCCACAACCTCTCCAACATTCGTTGTTGGTTGATTTCTTTGTGATAGCCATTCTTTCTAGAGTGAGATGGCATCTCAGTGTTGATTTAATTTGCATTTCATGGATGGCTAGTTATATGGAGCGTTTTTTTTTATATATTTATTCGCTTCTTTAATTTCATCCTCTGAGAAGTGTGTATTCATCTCAGATGCCCATTTCTGGAGTGGGTCTTTAAATTTGAGGGCCGTAATGTATCTTAGTTCTTAATAAATTCTAGAGAGCAGAACTTTGTCTGAGTGCTTATTAGTTAAGATGTTTTTGAAATGTGTTGGTTTTTGATAATTTAACATGCAGAAATTTCTCAAGAACAGTTGATCACAGTTGTTGATTCTTTCAAGTACTTCCCATGCTAATACGTTTGTTCATGAACTCTTTGCCTACCCCTATGTATTCAAGAGTTTCCCCTATCTTCTCTTCCAGGAGATTGAGTGCTTCTGTTTTAATGTTTAGATTTTTAATCCATTTGACTTTAGTTTAGAGCATGGCAATGTTAACTAATTTCTACAACTCCTATCCACTGTACTTTACAGTTTTAAGTTTTAAAATTTCAATTTGAGCATTTTAAGATCTCCATTTTGTGTTCTTGTCATGTTCAATTTTTCCTCTGATTTTTGGATATTTGAAATAAATACATGATGCTTGTTTTACAGCTCTGGTATACCAATGTTATCATCTCCATTCTTGTGAGGTTGGTTTGACAGAATTTGTGATTTTCTATCAAGAGTAAAACACAATTGGTTTTAAAATTGTCTTCCAGTGATTACAAATTTTATTATATGGGGTAATGAATAATTTCTTAATTCTATATTTTTAAATTTCAGCCTGAGTTACATTTATGGTATTTGGAAATAATATCATACTTTCAAGTTTTGCTTGATGTCTTTAGATATGATTGAATCTCCTCTAGTCAGTGATTAAATTCTCTCTCTCTAATACAATCAAAATTGTGTTGGCCATTGCACTTAATACCTATGAACTGATGTTTCCTACTCTGATTATTGGAAAACTGTATGTCTGGTTCTACTTTAAATGTTCTGCTCAATCCTTTCACAAGTTTTGTTGTTGTCCCTTAATTTTTGTCCTTTAAACTCTTCAATATTTCAATTCTGCCAACTTCCACCCTCCTCTCTTTCACTCAGAAGTCTATTGAACTTCTATGCTTTCTTTCCCTACTCAGAAACCTAGATATTCATGACAGGCAATAAGTTGGAACCCTGAGTGGAGTGATTTTACTCAACATCAGTCTAGCGTCATTGTTCTTAATTGCCTGATTAATGTCCTGATGTTGTTCCACGTATCTGTCTAGAATTGTTAGGCATTTCTCCAGTTGCATAGTAAATCCAGCCTCATTTTCTGTACTAGTTGCCAGGAGAGCTTATCTTTTAACTTTAAAATGCTAGAAATTTTAATTGGTAGTTTATATCTGATAATTTATAAACTTACAGTACCAGTGGATCCAATTCAGGATATTTTTCCACTTGCAGATATTTGAGTCTGTGTTTTTCTCATGGAAAGGGAGCACTTTTGAGCAACCTATCAATACGAACAGGTTTTGTTTTATTATCTTCTGTGAGATTCCCAGGATTTGATCATTTAAAACATTTTTTAAATAATTTCACTAAAGTTCTAAAAATAGTTAAGAAATATATGTTTATCCCTCACTAAATTTCCTTAAATATTAGCATATTATCATTTTGCCATATTGTTTTTTTTTTCTTTCTGTACATGCACCCACGCTCGCGTGCACACACACACACACACACACACACACACACTTTAAAATGGGATAGGTTTATATTGGTTGCAAGAGATTTAAGAGCTTCAGTCCACAGTCACCTGGTGTAGAAAGAACAGAGTGGCTGGGCCTGACCGAAGCCAGTGGCTCATCCTGCAGCTGCTGGAAGAAAAGGCTGAGGAGGAGGCTGGGGAAAAGCGTATGCCCTTCAGGTCCCCATGTCAGAGACTGGTTTTCCACTATTCCTTGGCTCCAAAGAGCACAGTCAGCTACTGATAGTTCCTTAGTACTTGGATTCATGAGAATGGTGCTTCTATGAACCAGGCATCATCCAAACACATGAAACCAATGATTGCACTCATTTTCCCTAAAATATCTTGAGCAGAGAAGAAATTTATTCTTTTGATTTTCTTTTCGTTTTACTGGTATTACCATTTCTAACCCACTTTTCCAATAAACATGTACTAGTTTAAGGTTTACAAGACATCTATGAGACCTCAAGTCTTTAACCTAAAATATATTTCCTTTCTTCAAAAAGGTTAATACACAATTTTGACTTCTTAGAATGAGGGTTTATCATAAGAACAGAGGTGACTTGAATTTTTTAAATTAATACTTTGCTTATTACTGTGTTTATAGAGGCTATTCAGAGTACAAGATATAGGCAGGATATCTTGTTGAAGCAATACCAGCACAGACCTTTCTTTTCAATGGAATGGGAGGAACTAACCATATAACTATCCTAACTAACTTGTATATAAACACATATGTTTTCCTCTCATACTTTCTCCTTTACAGTTTGTCTTTCCTTTGACCAGCTTCTTCTCAATTCAGTATTTATTGTAAAACTTTATTGTTTTTGTTGTTTCTCACACTAGGGAAACAGTACAATGTTCACGCCAATGGGTCTAATTTATTTCACTTATGACTTCATCCATTTACCAGTAAGAGTTTCCAGTTCATCCTTCTTTATGGCTTAAATTCTTATTTATGACATTGATTTCAATTTTTCTGTATTTTTTTCCACTTTTGGATTTTCCCCTTGCTCCTGGTCTACTCTGTATGAATGCAAAGTATTTCCTTCAAATTTATTGAACTTTTCTAGATGTTTGATTGCACAGTATATTTAGAAAAGCACAGCTTCCATCTTACTAAGACAACATAAAAAGTCTTAAAGATATTACTCATGATTATTTCCTTCAGTATAGTTCAATTATTTATATTATGAATACAAAATTAAAATTAGATGGAATTTATCATGTTTGTTTCAGACTTCTTGACAAATTACTGATAAAAATGTATATAAATGATGTCAGTGCTTTATTTTTCTAGATATCCTCTGTTACTAATTAAATTAAATCTTCCTTCTGATATTACACAGAAACTATCTATCTTCAGTCTATAAATGTTTCACCAATATTCAAATAAGTTATTGTATTTTTAAATGATGGTTTGGGTTATGTCATCTCAGACAAACAAAATCTGATAAAACAGAAATATTATTGTGTGGGATATTTGATAATAACTTTGCAACTGGGAAGTGAATTATTCAGAGTAACATTGATTATGTAAGAAACTGATTTTCTTTTAGAGAGCACAAACTTGGCAATGTCACCTCTGAACTGTCTATGCAATGGACTTGCCCCAGTTTGACATTATAATCATTTATCACATAGTTGCTTGTACTAGTAGTTTATATTAAGTGAGCAAGTTTATACTTTAATATTTTGACTTTTTATTTGGTTTCCTACAGGTTGAATAGGTTGGCCAAGAAAACTATAAATCTTGCCAGGTGTGGTAGAACACACCTGTAATGCCAGAAATTGGGAGGCTGAACTTGAACCATCACTGTGATTTTAAAACCATTTATTTTTGTAAGTCATAAAGTAAGAATTTAATACTGCATTCATTTATTAATAAACTTGGCTAGTATGGGACACTCTGTGAAAAATTAAACTCTTTCAATCTTTTATTTATTCATTTATTTATTTGGTGCAGGGTTTCACTGTGCAGCCTAGACTTCCAGAACTATTTTGAAAGTGGTAAGAACAAAGAAAGAAGAGATAGAAGTGAACAGAGTATCTTGAGGGATGTTAAAATCTTTCACTGCAAAAAATAATTTTTGGCAGAACTGGGGGTTGAACTCATGCCTTTGCACTTGCCAGGGAAGCATTTATTCCACTGAGCCATCTCCCTGGCCCCTACTACAATAATTTTTAAAAATTTAAAAAGTTTCTTTGTATTTTCCATTACACCTCATATTAATCTTTAAAATACGTTTATGTCATACACATGCACATATCCTTTATGCATGTATACATCTATTAGCATGTCTATTGAAATAGTATATTTTAAAACACATGAAATGGTGTTTTTCTCCAGAATCAAATTTGTGTCCAAAAATTATGGGATGAAACAAAAGGAACTGAGAAATTTAACAAGAAGACTTATTATGAACCCAAACTGCATTTTCACAAATTAAAAGATCTAAAATTACTGATCTGCACTTTATAAATTTTTAAATTTGTTTCATTAAAAATCATTTTTAACAGTTATTGGCCAGGAATTAAGAACTCTGAAGGCTTTACTTTTTTTTGTATTTTTTAGGGAAGAGTTTGCTCAGGGTCTCACTACTAGATCTGACACATAGTGATCTGTAGGTTTACAGCCTCTCAAGAGCTGGGATTACAGGCGTGCCACCATGCCCAGTGTCAATTGCCATCTCAGTCCATCCTGCGGGCGAGGCCCGGGGATTGAATTTTTTTTTTTTTTATTTTAATGAGAAAATAGATATTTTGATAATATGATAGAAACATGCCCTCCAGGTGAGATAATTTTTCATCCAATGCATGATACTAAATTTTTGAACAGTATTGGATTGTTGCAAAATATTTCATGAACATGAAATGTTTCACTTAGACTAACATGATGCTTGAGCATATTCTTCAGCTTGTTTATTAGGGCTTATAGGACAAAATTAGCACAGGAATACTGTGTTTACTCAAAATAAAAATTCTAATTTCATCCACATTTATTAGCATTTCCTAAGTAAAAGGTATAGTGCTAGATTCTCAATGGAGTATGTGATATAAGCCTTTTTGCATATTGAATCAGATTTGATTGTTCTTAAATCACAATGACAAAAGAGAGGTGTAAGGCAAAGGCATAGTGCAGAAAAGAGGATTGAGCACTCTGGAAACAAAATTCTCTTAGGGAAAGCAGCCTTGATGAAATTGGACCTTGATTATAGACAGAAATTGATGAACCAAAGGTAGGTTGTGAGAAAATATTGGTAATAGAGTGAAATAAAATAGCACATTTGGGAAAACATGTAATTTTAAAAAAAATTATGCATTTGGCACAAGGTCTTGCTATGCAGCTTGGACTAATAGTGATCCCCCTGATTCATCACCCACAGCGCTGGGATTATAGGCCTGTGCTAAATTCTGCAATGTAAAATAAAGATTTAGAGCAAGGGGTGAAGAGCATTTCAGAAATACAACAAATATTTGATTCTTCAGGGTCAAGTGACTCATTTATTTATTGGCTTTACTTCATGTAAGATTTTTAAGGTGTTTCTGACAACCAAGTAGAGACCTGGACAAGAATATAGGTCTCCTAATTAAGTATCCTGAATGTTTTGGCCAATCAAAATCACTGCATCTTCAGAACTTTGTTGAAAATGTCAGCACCTGTCATGGCTAGTTTCCAGCCGTCATTCTCCTTCAGTTGTTTTGAATTTACCTTTAATTCTTGTAGCCTTTTAGGATTCTTTGTTTTTCACATGATTATTTGAAATATGCTTTGAAACTAGGAATAACATTTAGTGGTTTCCCTTTTTATTAATTTTATTGAGAAACAAATAGCAATGAGAGAGTTTCAAAACCAATTAATAGGACAGTTTCAATAATTAGTACACTGAATATTGTTATTTTCTTAGTGGTGATTCATAATACGAGATACAGACATGATATCCTATCCAAACATTATTAGCACAAATGTTTCTTCTCATTGAATTAAGCAGCTGTATATCTATCCTACTTTGTATATATGGGTATAAAATGGTCCTTCCCTTGTATCCCCTTTTTTATTTAGTTTTGTCATAGATGAGTATTCTGTTGCCCTTTAAATATTGTATGTGCATGAATTCAGCAAAATAATCCCATATAGTCCAGTAGAGCATAACAGTAGTGGTTTATCTGTAGGACTGGCAGCATCAGAACTTGTTGACTTGAGCCTTTCGCAGCTCAGCATATTAATATGGCTTTACTTTTTATAGCTCATATGTCTCCTTTTCTGCTAGATGGTTAAGACCATGATAAAGCAAGACCTATATAACAAGAAATGTAACTTTTGTGTCTGATAAGGTCAGTCAAGTCCCCTCAGTATTTCTCCTGTAACTCTGTACCACAGTTTGCAGATCCTTTGTCAGTGTCAGCCATGTGGATGAATCATGGCCATTGCTTGACCAACTTGTTCTCTGTGAAAGCCTGAGAGAATATTTTCTCTCTAGGGACACTATACATCATCGATTATGTTGCCCTATGGCCCCATAATCTTCTTGATCAGAAAATTTGGGACACAACTCAGTTACATGAGGTTACAATATAGATTCTACTATGTCCTGAATCTTCACTGACTTTGAAAGGCTAAGGCCAAAATGTTGGCTGTCCTTGCATCTCTTTTTTCTTTAATTTTGGTCTGCAAACTTAGGTTATTAACCCTCAAGAAGAGAGCTCATTGTTACCCTACAGCATATGCAGTTGAGTTTAACCTATTTGTCTGAATATCAAACATCTTAGTCATAATATGGAATAGGTATTTTCCATCAAGTGTTGATATGTTAAACTTTAAGTTCATACAGAATGTGGAGAAAAATATTTTAAAAATATGAATAAATAATTACATATTTTTACACAAAAATTTAGAAATCTAACCACAGAGCACTATAGCAAGACAGTCCTGTAACATTTTCTTTTCTTGTCTCATTTTTCAATTATTAGCCCTCCATCTTTTTTTAAACAAACATTTATTAGAGAGACAGTATGGCAATAATTGGTATGTGAGAACCTGCCCATGCCCACCCAGCCAGAGTAACCAGCCTGAGACAGTTGGGTGTACTCCAGTGGCCTCCTCGATCCCGCCCCCAAGCCCTCCCAGTGAATGGGAATTTGCAGGGCTCACCTGGCTTCCCAGATCACTGAGTGTGTGGTGAGTCTGAGGTAGAGCCCTTGGCTTCTTCCCACGGATGATATCCGGATCCCTGCCCCCAAGCCCTCCAAACCAGTGACCGGCCTGAAATCTCAGGGCCCACTCACCAGCAATTCCCCGGATACCCTGCCGGAAAGCCAGCTGAGTGAGTGGGAATTTCTCTGAGTCCCTGGGCATCAAAGTTCGGTGAGTGGAGAGCTCCAGGCCTGCTGCCCCAGAAAGACATTTCCCATGACCACCAATCCCACCCCACAGCCCCAGACCCAGCACAGCTCAGCCTGGAGTGAGAACTCCAGGACTGCCGCGCCAGAGGAACCTTTCCGAGCCTTCTTCAGTTCTGGCCTGTGGCCCCAGACCCAGCACAGGTTGGCTGACCCAGAACAGCATACCTGGTGAATAAGAATATCCACTATCCTTTTGAGAGCCCAGCAGACTCAACAAAGCCCAGGCCTGCACACCTAGAGAATGACCTGCCTGAGGGCTAACTCTGGCAACTTTCCGGATCCTTGCCCCAAAGCCAGCCAATATAGTGGGAATTTTCACTCCTCGCTCTGCATCCTGGATCAGTTTGTGCTTGCCCAACCAGGGAACCAACAGAGAGAAACCACAGGAGGTGCAGAAAAAAGGAACTGAACACAACAGCAAGACCCAGGCCAGGCATAACTGGATGATTTCACACTTAGTAGACTGGCACCTGAAGCTAATTACACGCTAAAGTTATAGCTGCAATAAGCACTACACCAAAGGTCAGAGGTCAGTGCTATACAAAATGACAAGGACAAGGAGAAAAAATGCAATCTCAGGCCTTGAGTCCACAAGTAAGTGCAGAGGACATTAGCTCAGCTGAAATGAATGAATTAACAGATACAGAAGCAAAGGAAGAACAGCAGAAAGGTATAGAGGAACTCAGATGAGCAATAATTCCTATAACAAAAAAAAAGAAACATCTGAATACATAGAATCTGAAATAAAGAATCAAATCCAGAAACATCAGGGAGAAAAGCAATGCTCACCCAGAATAAGTGCAAAGAGCACTATTCCAGCTGAAATGTATGAATTAACAGTGTCTGAAGAAAAGAAACAACAGTAGAAAGCTCATGAGGAACTCAAAGCAGAAATAATTTCTGAAATCAAAAAATAATTTTTTGAAAAAAAAGAATTATTTGAAATCATAGCATCTGAAATACAGAAACAAGTCCGGAAATATACAGAGGAAATCCAACTTGGAAGAAACTCTGCAGAAAAGAATTAATAACTACCTCTAAAGAAGATGTGGGTAAAAATATTGAGGAGATGAGAAATATGACAGATTGTTTGCATGAGCAATACAAAAAAGAAATAGAATGCAAGAAACACAGTCAAAGAGACACAGAAGAACAAAAAATATCAACCACGAGTCTCTAAAACCATTCCACTGAAAGCGAAGATAGAGTTTCAGATCTTGAAGATGCTGGTGCAGTTAGTGAAAACATGAGAAAGTTCTCTTAAAAACAATGAGAATGGCGGGAAAATCATCTATCACCTGCAAGGTGACACCAGGACAAACAATGTGAAATAATTGATATCAATGAAAATGACATTAAAATGATTTGGGGAGAAGTAATCACAGAAAATTTCCCAAATATGAGGAAACAATCCAACATTCAGGTAACCAAAGCATACAGAACACCAAATAACTTCAACACAAGTAAAAACACACTGAGACATATAATAGTCAAGATCCCAGAAATAAAACATAAAAATAAACATACTGAAAGCTGCTAGAGAGAAGAAGCATATCACATTCAAAGGAAAACCCATCAGAATTACAACCGATTTCTCTACACAAAAAATGAAGGCAAGGAGAGCATGAAGCACAGTACTTCAAGTCTTCTAAAAACAAACACCAACCAAGACTACTATACCCTGCAAAACTCTCTTTCAAGTTTGATGGAGAAGTGAAATATTTCCATGACAAAGAACAACTGAAGAATTTCATGATGACAAAGCCATCCCTACACAGGCTACTGAAAGATGTTCTAGAGAGAAACCACAATGAGCAGAAGTCCACAAATGAGAGCAGAACCCACTGAACAGAACAGACAATTAAACACAGGATATAAAGGAGTAAACAACAGAAGGTAAATATCACAAACATAAGTCAACACATTTCAATTATAACCATCAATGTCAATGGACTCAATTCACCAATTTAGAGAAATAGACTGGCACAGTGAATTAGGAAACAAAATCTAACAATATACTGTATACAAGAAACACACCTAAATCAAAGACATTCATAGGCTTAAAGTCAAAGGATGGAAAATAATACTACATGCTCCAGCACCTCAGAAAAGAGCAGATATAGCAATTCTGTTCTCAGACAGTCTCTACTTCAAACCAAGAAGGATCAAATGACACAAAGAAGGACACTATATATTGGTCAGGGGAAAAATTCAACAGCAAGAAGTAACACTCATAAATATCTATGCAACAAACACAGGAGCACCCAACCATGTAAGACAAATCTTAACAGACAAGAAAAACTTAATGTCTAAGAACACAATCTTAACAGGAGACCTTAACACCCCCTTATCTCAAAAACATAGATTAACCAGACAAAAAGTTAGTGAGGAAGCAGGAGAACTGGACCAGAGCTTGGAATAAATGGACCGGGTCGACATATGCAGAGTGTTCCACCAAACCACAGCTGAATACAAACTTTTTTCAGCTGCACATGGGGGTCACTTTCCAAAACAGAACACATACTAGTCTAGAGGTCATGTGTAAATATGTAAAAGAAAACAGCAATCATCCCATACATATTACCAGACCACAGTGCAATGAACCTGGGACTAAAGGACAAAAGAAACCACAAAAACATGCTAAATTCATATAAACTAAACAACACCCTACTCAGCAATCAATGGGTCATGGAAGAAATTGAACAAGAAATTCAACAATATCTGAAATTCAATGAAAATTCAAGCACAACTTACCGGAATTATGGGATGTGATGAAAGTAGATCTATGGAAAAATCGTAGCTATGAACTCACACATCAGGAAAACAGAATGGGAACAAATACACAGCCTAATGTTGAACCTAAGACATCCCAAAAAAGAAGATCAAGCGAAAGCCAGAGTGCAAAGATGGGAAGAAATAAAGAATAGATCAGAAATAAATTCAATTGAGATGAAATCAGTTCAAAGAATCCACAAATCAAAAAGCTGGTTCTTTGAAAGACTAAATAAAATTGATAAGCCTCTAGGCAACCTCACCAAAAAGAGGAAAGAAAAAATTCAAGTACATGCAATAAGGAAAGAAAACGGTGAAATCACCACAGACCCCAGGGAAATTTGTAAGATTATCAGTGGTTACTTTGAGAATCCTTACACTCACAGAATAGAAAACATAGAAATGGACAGATTCCTCAAAAGGTACAAATTACAAAAACTGAACCAAGAAGACAAACAACTCTCAATAAGCCAATAACAGCCAATGAAAGAAGAAACATAATGAGAAGCCTACCAACAAAGAAAAGTCCAGGTCTTGATGGATTCACAGCTGAATTTTACAAGAAATTTATAGAAGATATAATCCCCACACTCCACAAAGTCTTCAATGAAATGGAAAAGGAAGCAGTCCTCCCAAAATCAATTCTGGAGGCAAGTATAATACTGATTCCAAAGCCAGGGAAAGACAAAACCAAAAAGTAGAACTATAGGCCAATCTCCATCGATGCAAAACTACTCAACAAAATCCTGGCAAATAGAATACAGCAAATCATGAAGAAGATTATACACCATGACCAGGTAGGATTCATCCCAGGGATGCAAGGATGGTTCAATATTCGAAAAATCTACAAATGTAATACACTGTATTAATGGATTGAAATCTAAAAACCACAATATCATCTAAGTTGATGCATAGAAAGCTTTTGACAAAGTCCAATACTTAGTTCAAAGTCCTACAGAAAATTGGAATAGATGGACTCTACCTTAACTTGATAAAAGCCAACTATGACAACTTAAAAGCTAATAAAATCCTAAATGGGGAAAAACTGAAATCTTTTACTCTTAAATTAGGTAAAAGACAAGGATGTCCTCTATCACCCCTCCTATTCAATATAGTCTTGGAATCCTTAGCAATAGCCATTAGAAAAGAAGGAAAAATAAAGGGAATAAGAATAGGTAAAGAAGAAGTTACACTATCACTATTTGCAGAAGACATGATAATTTACTTGAAAGACCCCAAAAATTCCACCAAGAAACTATTAGAACTGATGAGAAAATTCAGTAGCATAGCAGGATACAAAGTTAATACTCAAAAGTCAGTGTCATTCCTCTACACAGATAACAAGACCACTGAAAGGGAAACAATACTTTTTACAATAGCACCGCAGAAAATGAAATACCTTGGAATTAACTTAATGAAGGAAATCAAAGATCTTTTCACAGAAAATTATAACACTCTAAGAAAAGAGATTATAGAGGATTTCAGAAAATGGAAAGATATTCCATGTTCCTGGATAGGAAGAACCAACATCGTGAACATGGCCATACTCCCAAAATTTCTGTACAGATTTAATGCAATCCCTATCAAACTGCCACCAACATACCTCCCAGACCTAGAGAAATTGTTCCTAAAATTTATTTGGAACCACAAACATCCCAGAATATCAAAGGCAGTCTTGGCCAATGAAACCAAGGCAGGAGGCATCGCAATTCCTGACTTAAAATTATAATACAAACCCACTGTGATAAAATCAACATGGTATTGGCAACGAAGTAGACCTGAGGTTCAATGGAATAGATTAGAAAATGCAGAAGCATCTACGATCAAACTCACCCATCTGATCTTCGACAAAGGGGCCAAACAGCCTACTGGAATAAAAATAGCCTCTTTAACCAATGGTGCTGGAAAACCTGGCTTTCTGCATGCCAAAAACTAAAACTTGACCCAGCTCTATCACCATGCACCAAGATAAAGTCAAAATGGATTAAAGACCTAAGCATTAAAACAGAAACACTCCATCTCCTGGAAGATAAAGTAGGAGCAACTCTTGAAGATATAGGGGTAGATAAAGGGTTCATGAACAAACATATATTTGCAGAGAAAACACTTGAAAGAATTCACTGGCCAAGACTGCCTTTGATATTCTGGTCTGTTTGTGGTTCCAAATAAATTTTAGGAACAAGAATCAAGTGGGATCAACTCCTCTTCAGGAGTTTCTGCATGTCAAATGTAATTGTCAACAAAGTGAACCGACAACCCCAAAATTTTGAAAAAATCCTAACTAATAAGCAATCAGACAAAGTTCTACTGTCTAGAATATATAGAGAAATAAGATTTAACAGGGCCCTCAAATATAAAGACCCAATTCAGAAACGGGCATCTGAGACAAATACATACTTCTCAGAGAACGAAATTAAAGAGACAAATAAATATATAAAAAATGTTCCACATCACTAGCCTTCAATGAAATGCAAACAAAAACAACACAGAGATACCATCTCACTCCAGAAAGAATGGCTATCATAAGGAAATCAAACAACAATGAATGTGGGAGAGGTTATAGGGAAAAGGAAACACTTCTCCACTGCTGTTGGGAATTTACACTGCTACAATCACTGTGGAGATCAGTTTGGAGACTCCTCAAAAGAGTAGAACTGGAAATCCCATTCATGCCAGCTATCCCCCTACTGGTAATTTTCCCAGAGGAGTTGAAAACATTATATCATACTGATATATGTGTACATGTGTTTATAGCAGCACAATTTGTGATAGCAAAATCTTGGAAACAACCAAGATGTCCATCACATGAGGAATGATTGAAAAAGATGTGGTATATCTATATAATGGCGTATAACTCAGATATGAAGAATGATAAGCTTGAAGCATTTATATTGAAGTGGATACCACTTGAACATATACTCTTAAGTGAAATAAACCAGACACACATGTGTAAATACTGTATAGTCTCCCTAGTATAATAAGTCAAAAGAAGAAATACAAATAGAAATGTACAACAACACCTAAAAAGAATTCAGTCAGATAGTTAGGACAAACTTAATGGCATATGCTGCAGGTTCCTAATCAGCTTTTCTTCTGGATGGCTGACAACCTAAGTGCGCAGATAAAACTTGGAGAAATAGAAGAGCCCCAAGGCCAGCCAACATTTTGGCCCTAACCTTTCAAGGTCAGTGTAGACTCAGGACATAGGAGAACCTGTACTGTAACATCATGAAACTTAGTTGTGCCCCAAATATTCTGATCAAGGAGATTATGGAGCCACAGAGGAAAGAAATACATGATGTATAATGTTCCTGGAGAGAGTCACATGGAGAGAAAACTTTCTCTCAGGCTGTCATGGAGAGCAAACTGTTCAAGCTTTGGCCTTGACTCATCTGCATGGATGCCACAGACAAAGGTTCTGCAGAGTAAGGTACAGCATTACAAGATAAACCCTAAGGGGACTTCACTGACATCAACAGAAACAAAAGCTGCATATTTTGATATATGAATTTTATTCTATCTCCATGTTAACCATCCAGAAGAAAAGTATAAAATGATGTATATAATGTAGGGCCATAATAATATGTTGAGCTCCAAATGAATTTTATTCTATCTCCATGTTAACCATCCAGAAGAAAAGTATAAAATGAGGTATATAATGTAGGGCCATAATAATATGTTGAGCTCCAAATATCTATAGTCAACAACTCCTTCAGGTAACTCACTATTTTTTTGTAATGCTGCACTTCGTTGGATTGTGCCGCCGAGTTCAGGCACCTAAATTGGTTTAATGACAATGGAGTGTTCAACTTTGACAGGTCTAGAAAATAAAAGTGGGTATACAAAGAGAATCATGATGTGTGTGTATAAACAGTACAGTTAGGATAAATATGCTGTGCTTCTGCATAATTCTATGAGAAGCAAGAATTGCACTAATAATGGTTGGACAAGATATTATGTCAGCTTCTAGTATTATGGACAAACACTAGGAAGATAACAAGGTAGAAAGCATTAATTATTGAATCTGTGATATAATTCAGCTATAAAAAAGACAATGTTTATAGTTACACTCTTTTCATTCATGGGTTAGAGACACCTGCTATAATAATGTCTGTAAGTGTAATATCATGTATGCACCTTGTACAACACCAAAACATTATGAAAACATTTTGCAATGTATGAATTTATCAAATCTGTCCTTATAATTTGTCTTGAAACTGTCTCATTGCTATTTGTTCTTCAATAAAAAAATAGTAATAAAGGAAAAAAATAAAAAATTAAAATTAAAAAATAAAGAAAACTAAGGTGCACAAGTTGGATATAAATGTTGGTATTTACTCGTGTCGTTATGCTTTACCTGAAATAAATACAACTTAAAATACCCTAAAAAAATTGGCATGTCATGCAAGTAGTACGTATTTAGCAGGCCACAATGACAGGCATTCCCAGCATTACTCTTCTATTACACATTGCTATCTTCAGTGCAATTGCTTAGTTCACAGGTATCAGCATATATATTTAGGCAGGGTAAGAATATCTACCAATTTACTGCTTGTTATAAAAAACCTGCTGACTTTTCTCAGGATCATTGCCTTAACCAACTTGTGAGTATAAATGTATGGCTTTGCCCCTGTCATGCCTCCTAGCTTTTCTCCATGCCCTCTCCTTGTTGTCCAGTCCTCAAGTTCTTGTTTTCCTTTTAATTATGTTATACCTTTCTATTTGTATTTCTTCTTTTGAGTTTTCACAGCAGGGAGAGTATACAATATTTACACATGGGGATCTGGTTTATTTCACTTATGAGCATAACTTCTAGTGGCATCCACTTAAATATAAATATTTCAAGCTTATCATTCTTTATACCTGAATAATACTCCATTGTATAAAAATATCACATCTTTTGCAACAATTCCTCTTGTGGCAGCATCTTAGTTGTTTCCAACATTTGGTTATCACAAATTGTGGTGCTATAAACATAGGCACACATGTATCACTATGACATAATGTTTTCAGTTCCTCTGGGAAAATTCCCAGTAGGGGGATTGCTGGCTTGAATGGGATTTCCAGTTCCACTCTTTTGAGGAGTCTCCACACTGATCTCCACAATGGTTGTACCAGTCTTCATTCCCACCAGCAGTGGAGAAGTGTTCCCTTTTCCCCACAACCTCTCCAACATTTGTTGTTGGTTGATTTCCTTATGATAGCCATTCTCTCTGGAGTGAGATGGTATCTCATTGTTGTTTTAATTTGCATTTCACAGATGGCTAGCGATGTGGAGCATTTTTTTCATATATTTATTTGCTTCTTTAATTTCATCTGCTGAGCAGTGTGTATTCATCTCAGATGCCCATTTCTGGATTTGGTCTTTAAACTCTGGGGCTGTAATACTTCCTTTATTCTGTATGTTGTTGAAAACAAAGTAAATTCTGGTGATTATCTATGTCCCAATCCTAGCCTAGAAGTCCAAATGCAGCAGAGCCATGCATTGGCAGAGACCGGGACTGAAGCAGAAGGATCTGTCAAAGGTCTCATGACAGAGGCAAGTATTTTGGCTTATTTATGAAAAAGAATTAACACTTGGGGCTTAAATGAAAAATATCCCACCTTCATGAAAAATGCAGCAACATCAATTACAAGGGTAAAGTATATTCATATCTTATTTCAGAAGAAGGTGGGTCATTTTTCATTCTGGATATACTGATTGTTATTCAATAACTTTCCTGGATTTTGCCCTTAACTACATTTATCAACTATGCTAGTTGCTCTGAAAATAAGTTTATAAGGTTAATTGCCAGTGCATTATGCAGAATGCAAAAAATGTGGCAGCACTTGCATATTATACTGTCACGGGAGGGAATAATTCAAAGAGCTCAGCTCTGATCACTTGTGGCATGGTGTTTTCTTATTTAGGAATGACTGTTTTCTTACAAGTGTTCTCCACCCAGAATGCTGGCCAAGATTTAGTTTTTGTAACTCACGATTTTAACAAATATAAAAAAGTCAAGATGAAAAAGTTAATTGAATGAAAAAATTGAGTTCATGAAAAATGCTATTTAATGCTATTAAAACATTTAATAATCATTAATTATTTATTTTGAAAGGACATTTTTATAAATATAAACATTTTCAGAAGAAAATACATAATGTATAATTCAGTGTGTATATGTGTATAACTATGTGACAGATTACATTAAAGCTAGTGATAAGTCATTGGATTTATTGGGTACAACTTTCAATTTTTCCCTGCCATTTTAGGCTCTAAATATTTTTTGAGGACAGTTGTCAGCAAGAGATAGGTATCTTTCTATGTAATACATGAAATTCATGAGCTGAATAATTTTAATCACATCTTGGAAACACAAAACGAAGAGTAGAGTCTAAATAGAACTATATGTGCATGTAACAGTTTCCTTACCAAAATATTTATATCAATATAACTTCATTTTATTAAACTGAAAGTATTGGAGTATTTATGTTAGATTACTGAAGATCCCTTTCTGTGAGTCATAAAAAACCCTTAAAATTCAGTTTTAGAAGTTAAAGATTCATATTGAAGAAGAGACAAAGGGAGTCTTCTTTTGACATTTTTAAGTTCTGGGAATACTGGAAAAATTCTTTGGAAGCAGTGGCCGACAGATCCCTGGATAAAATAAATGATTACTTCTCTCTACCTGCTCTGGTATCTCTGTTTTCCAGGGCACTGTATTCCTGGCAAACCAATCATCGGTCTGTTTCTCAGACATTTTCAGCCCGTTTTAACTGTAGGCCATGTGTGTTTATCATTTCTATTGCCTGAATAATCTAATTTCAAATCTTGAATACCTAAATTGTGGCTGTCCTTTGGGTCTCCATCAGTTGTTTGTTTTGGGTTTGGGGTGTGAATAGAGGGATCTAAATCACCTAATCTGTTTATATTATTAATCTCTCTCTCTGCCCCCTCCCTCACTCCTTCTCTCCCTTCCTCCTCTGGTTTTCTCTCTCTTCCTCCCTACTCCCTCCCTGTCCTTTCCTCTTCCTCCCTCTCTCTCCCTCTCTCTTTCCCTCCCTTGGAACATTGTATAACACTTAGAACTACTAGAAATATCTAGTTGTATTTCCGTTTGCTTAATTGTCTCTCTTCTCTCCCTAAAACTTCAGCATAGGGGCCAGGGAGATGGCTCAGTGGAATAAGTGCTTCCTTGGCAAGTGCAAGGCCCTGAGTTAAATTCCTGGTTCTGCAAAAGTAAAATAAAGAGGCTGGGAGATGGCTCAGTAGAATAAGCACTTCCCTGGGAAGTACAAGGGCCTAAGTCCAATCCCCGGTTCTACAAAAATAAATAAATAAATACATACATACATAAATAAGTAAATAAATAAATAATAAGTAAAATAAAACATCAGCATTATGATATCCCTTGGAATCATCAATTTCCATTTGTTAAAATTGTATTTAAAATGGAATAGTTGAATTGAACAAAGAATAAAGGGGGATATTTTGTATGTGGAAATTTCTATAAAAAGATTAAATGGACTTCTTTCTCAAATTTCTGGTCACAAACTTAAATACCTTCAGAGGTCATGTGTATGAAACATTCTACTTATAATGATTTGTAGGACATAGCAGAGATTAACACAAACAACAATCAATGCCAAACATCTGTTTTATCTAATCGGAGGTTTAACAACTCTTATGATGATAGATTTGTGCCACAAATGCCAGATTTCACATATAACACAAGCTACATTTTTAATGTTTAGTATATAATTTTTTTGCCTAAAACTCATTCATGTGCTTCATAAGTTGTGTCTTTTGTTTTCAACCTCAATTTTGAAAATAAATATGGGACCTGGGATATAGCCTATTGGCACAGTGCCTGTCTAGCAAGATCCTGAGTTTAAATCCTTATACGCACAAAATAAATGAAGGAAAGCAAATGTGAAAATGACAGGAGGTCAAAGAGTTGAGAAATTGGAAAGTGTACCACCATAACTAAGGCATTCACAGTATGACATTTTCACTTGAATTTAGTTATAAAAGTAACCTAAATGTAAAAGTAATTTAAATTAAATAAACATGTATTTTTCTTATAAGGAGATAGGGTACATTAACTTCAATTGAATTCTTTATTCTTTTATCCCTTTTGTAAATGGATTTTACCTCTTGATCCTCAATTGTTGTGCTAGCTAAAATCATAAGATTTGTACTCCAAAAAGTATAAAGAAAAGAGTAGATGACATATTGAAAATATATATATATATTTACATTTATATGTATATATATGTATATATATATAATAGTTATAATAAATATACAGCTACTTTCTCTTAGTTTGATGAGAAGAAAAGTTTTTACTAATAGTGTTTAGACAAGATATCATATCTACATCTTATACTCTGAATAACTACTATAAATACATAAATATGCAATATATTAATTGTAACTGTAATACTAACCTGTTTTGGGGACCCTGTGGGTTAGCTCAGTTGCTTAATACCCACTCATGCTAATGCAGTTAGGTGCAGGGGCCCACAGTTTGATCCCCAGCTGCACATGCCTTAGCAAACCTGCCCTGGCACCCTGAGCCAGCCAAAAAAAAAAAAATCCATATTAACCTGTTTTGAAACTTTAATTGCTATTTTATCTTTTTCGTCCTTAATATGAATAAAAGGTTAAGAAGAAGAAAAGAGAAGATGGAAGAAAGGAGGTGAAAAATGTTTCTCAAATGTTAGGAAATTCTCACTGTAATTTGAGAATTACCATCTCTCTTTATGCACTTTATTTATTAAGCATACATCTAGAAGTTACTGTTATTAACTGTGCAACTCAGTTTTCTTGCACTTAGTGTCTCTGTTATGATTATTTTGAGAGATGAGAGAAAGACCAGTAACTAAGACCATAGCAACTGCCTTCGTGGAATTTATACAGTCAAGCAGAAAAAAGAGAAAAATGTAGAGGAAACAGAACCAAAAGAAAGAGAACATAATGCACAGGCAGATACAATTGGTGATGTAACCTGACCTGCACACACAGAGACAAAGCAGGAGCACAGGGGCCAGCAGCTGAAGTGATCCCAGTGTGAGCCGAGGGCCCGAATCAGCGGAGCTGCACAGCATGCCTGAGTGAAAATAGTGATATGCGGTAGTAAATTCAAGAAAACAGAGCTTTAGTTTCTGAGACTATGGTTCTCCTCATACTATAAACTTTAAAAAATTACGTTACATGCACTTCTCTAATTATACTTGTTTTTTAGTCCTTTAGCATTAGTAGGAAAATGCTCTTTGGAGCAATAGGATGACATAAAGAGTGACTGTTCTTTCTATTCTCATGCTTCAAAGTGAAAACAGACCATCTGGCCCCTGCAAGTTTGGTGTCCTGCAGTGAAAGGATATCACACAATGTATTCAGGAGTATCCGCCTTCGCACGCCAAGAGGCCCTGACCCATAAATTGGCAAGGCAGACAACCACAGGCTGAATAGTCATGTACTTTAAAAACCAGGCATCCTTCAGTCTGGAGGAAAAAAATGATGGTGTAAATGAGGCCATATGCTGGCTCTCTGAGTGTAATGATTACTGTCTCTAAACAACATCGCCTGAGTGTCAGATCAAAAGTAATGAAGGTCCATGGTCTCCTTGGAGTGTGCCGAGGACCTTTATAGTGGTGGAGCCTAAGATGTGATTCAGGAAGCAGAAAACAGCTCTAACTCTCCTGAATGGGATCCAAGATAGAAAACAGCTTGTGTGCTAAATGCTCTGCAAGATGGTGTGTGTGTGTGTGTGTGTGTGTGTGTGTGTGTGTGTGTGTGTGTGTGTGTGTGTGTGTGTGTCTGGACAGGTAGTAACGTAGGCTGGAGGAAAGACAGTTATTTAGGCCATCGTTTTGACAGATATTACTACTCACTTCCCTGGACTGACAGTTTGTTTTTCTATTCCTTAAGCATGACTTAGACAAGATCAAATCTCAAAATAAAATATCCAGAATAGAAAGGAAAAAACATTAAAAATGGAAGCTCAAACTCCAGCTATAGATGACTTTGAATCCTGAAATGAGCCATTTTTAGTCGCACAATATCAACAGAGAAATTTAGAAAAGTGAAAAAAAAAATTCAGAGACATCTGGTTCTATGGAGCTAGTAAATTGATTTGACTTTCTTCTGACATCAAAACTCTTCTTAAGCTTTCTGTATCTCTGTTTTCTCCTTTGCTGACTGAATTTCACACTGCAAAAATACCACAAATAAAGTTGTATTTCTATAATACAACTTGCCCTCAAGGAAGAAAAGCATAACACTTTAAAAATTTTTGATGTTTTCTATAACTAATAAAATTTAGCAAAGATACTTTCTGAAGAAAATTAAAAAAAAAAAAACCTGTTTATTCATCACTGTCTGGAACACACTTGTTTTGATTAGAGCTTGGGAAGGAAGAAGGAAACAAGTGCTATTGCTGCCTCCTGGAGGAACAGCTGTGAGGGTAGGAGCAGACTGGAGATGGGATGTGAAGGGTCATGGGAAGGAAAGGGACTCAGCAGAGTGTGAGTTCCTAAACTTGTCTTGGTGATGGAAAAGCCACTATTAAAGGGGCTGGGGGAATAGCTAGGTGGTCTAAGCACCTGCCTGGCAAGTAAAAGGACCTGTGCTCGAGCCCCATGCACATACCTGTAATCCGGGTGCTAGGGAGGCTGAGGCAGGATGATCAACAGGAATCCGAACTGCCTACTGGGACCCTGTAGCAAACAAATAAAAGTTTTAAAAAGAATCTTATAAGAAAAATCTCTAAAATTGGACTCAAATGAAAACAATAAGCTAAATAATTTTTCACGAAAATGTTTTAATTTCAGTGTACATGAACATATGGAGGAGAAGATGTTTGATAGAGAACAAAATTCTGAAGCAAGTTCCATTCTCAGAAACTCCTTTCTTCGGTACCAGGGATGTGTCTTCTGGGAAAGAGGAGAGCAGGAGAGCCTTGGCTCTCTTCCTGCTACCAGTTTCTGCCAAGGCCTTCCTTTCTTTCCAGTTTATTCTGCCCCCTTTTGGGGGGGTCATGTTTTAGTACAGGGTCTACAGTGTCTCACTACACAGGTGGGGCTCATACTGATCCTCCTGTTTTCAGCTTCCCAAGCACTGAGATTACAGGTGCGCACCACTACGCCCAGTCTTCTTCTGCTTCTTGTTACCCTCCTCCTCTTCCTCTTCTTCCTGCTCCTCTTCTTTCTCCTCCTCCTCCTTTTGTTTCTGATTCTTTTTTCCTATCATTTACCTATTTTTTTAAGCAACGTCTAGTAGCTTTCAACCACAACACTACAGAAATATACACATAAAAGACATTCCTTATTATGTTTTACATTTCTGTTTATGCCTCATTCTTCCTATAGGGTTATCAGTTTTAGCACTTTAATGTCCCCATCACTTGAAATTTACTTCTCTATTTGTATCTGGCTGGATCTTATCATTCATGTTACATTACTTTGGATGATCTTTCTGTCTTTTCAGGTGTTTTTATTTTCTCTCTCCCTTTCTTCCCATCACATTTCTTTTCTCACATTTCTCAGTTAGAGTTGATTTTTATGACTAATTCTAATAAGGCCACAGCACCACTTCATAAAAATTGTCTACCTGGATGCTTCAAATGATCAGTGCTGGCAGGGAGCTGCAGTGTGAAGTGAGGGCAATGGTCCTCCCAGGGTAAATGCTTCAGGTACAAAATTTGAAGCTCGTGCTGTGACGATGCCAGTGCAGGGACTTTGCTCCATAATCGTGAACAGAAGAATGATAGACTAGATCCACAAGAGTGATTCCTCTAGAAGCAGGGGCTCTAGTATTGTCTTAGCCACCTGGTGCTTAGATGTTAGATTAGCTGACAGCTGAAGTTCCACTCTTACCTACTGCCATGGAATCAGTCTTTTGTCTGACCACAAAGAAAGCAGGTGTCTTGTCAGTCAAGATGCTTAGAGGCTCCTTAGAACAAGGTGGAGAGTCCCTGTCCAGAAATATGCTGTGGCCATGTACTGCCTCAGAGTGCACAGCGCCGAATAGGCCCGAAACCCTACTGCTCCAATTTTCTCTGTCAGTTTTTATTTTTCCCACTTTTCTATCCCACTTGGCTGGAATGTGTGCTTCCTGGTAATTCATCTTCACTTGGTCCATTTCTCAAGGTGTCCATCAACTTGCATGGGTTTACTTGCACTCTGTTCAAGGGCAGAAAACATAGTTCAGTAAATCTTGTGTCATTGTTTCCTAGCATAAACGCATGAAAATATGGTAGCTTTACTCCAGAGATCTAACAAGTGGGCAGCAAGAAGACATGAGCATGTTGACATCAGAAGGAATTAGTCTGGGTAAAAATTTTAAAGATTTTTAAAGAATCATTTTGATTTCTAACTAGCTCACTTTGTTTACTCTCTATCTTTGTGAAGAGTGTCTTTCTATCATTGACTGTCTCCCAAACCCAGCATCTATGGTATTTTGTGACCCTCCTCTGTCAGCTTCTGTTGGTGATAGAAGGATTATGGGGTACATTTCTAGTTGTAAATTTTTATTGCTCTACTTCATCATTTCCTTTTGAATGGCAGACAAATTCTGGCCAGGAAACAATTTTTCTTACACCTATCTACTAGTAGCTTTTCACATCTCATTGTTATTCAATTTTTGTTTCTGTATTCAACATATTCCTCATCTAAATTAAAGACTTATTGGGACAGTGCCTTTAATCTCTTGCACTTCCTAGAATGATTTTCGGCATCATCACTATTTAAGGACTATTTATTAATTTTGATTGAAGGAACATAATTCTGAGGTAAGATGTCCCTCAGTTATATTGGAATAAAACCATGAACAGAAAAGAAAAGATAGCCACAGGATAAGGAAAAGTGAAAAAATGGCCGGACATTTTTTTTTACTGATGTCCTACCAGTTACATAATTTTCAACAGAACAAGTCATTGTTGAAAAACTTAGTAGCCAAAGGGACCCGATGTCAGAAACTCACACCAGCCCCAGCTACACCCTATTTCACTTTAAATGGGCTGATGGAAGTGTGCTTTCTCAGAAGCCCAAGAAGCCCTCTGATTTGTGTTGGAAATCACACAAAATATAAACATGAAATATTTATTTTGTTTGCAAAATTACAAAAACAGAGCCAAACAGAGTAAGCAAGCACACTTTTTTTTTTCCTTGAGTACAACTTCTTGAATAAATTTTAGCCCTGGTTTACAGGTTTCTGGGTGCATTACTAGATTTTCTCAGCTGAGATTAACTCTGTCCATCTACCCACAATCGAATGTCCAAATAGGTGGCAAAGAAGTCATCTTGCACACTGAATATGAACTGAATGACTGGGCGATTTGGGTCTCAGACACAGGCATTTTCATAGGTGCACATCAGTGTTCTTCGAACAATCTTGCTATGTAAATTTGCTAAGAAGTCCTTATAACTGAATAAAAATACTTAACCAAAAGGCCTCAATTTTTTGTGATTGAAGATTCCAGCATTAGCACGTGAATCTTATACCTTCCACGAAGACTTCCTGAGCAAAACATAATCCTCTGCATAGGATGGCATCATTTCACTTTCACTGCCTTCCCGTTTCAAAGTATCCAACCAAGCTTTGCTTACCCGTCTTTCTTTCCTCAAATCTGCATATCGTTACATCTTACGTGTTTTTTTTTTTTTTTAAGCTCTGAAACAACATACTCACACCTTGATGGAAATCTCCCTGTTTTCCAGCTTTAAATCTTTAGGTGAATTTGTATCATCTGTGGTAAAACCAAAGGACATCTCCTGGAAGTGTTTCCATGAATCCCTTGCTTCCTTCCCTACTTTACCCAATTCGAAAGTTCTATTCTAAAAACAGAATTGTGTATAATTCTCATAAACACCTGAGCATTACAGATATTTGCCTCTGCATTTGCTATTATTTTCTGCCTCAGATGTTGTTTACTTTGGTTCAAACAAAATAAAGCTAATGTGGGCTGATAAAGATACTTAAATATATGAAGATTAATAATCTTTTTCTCATTTTGGTATTGGCACATGTTTTCCATACATAATGATCACATTTATCATATGACACCTGTGACGTACATCTCTTAATTTTTCTTTTTTCCAAATCCCCTCCCCATTCTTCTTTTCCCTTCCCTTTATAAAAGATTTGCTTCTATTTTTTTTTATTTCTATACTTTGAAAAAATCCCATTACTTCTGGAGTTGTAAAGGTAAAAGGAGAAAAAGTGCACGTCAGTGTTATGGAAGGAATATTTGTTTCTCCTCTTTTCCTCTTTTCTTATTGGAAGTTATGAAGACTCTTTGAATCTTAGTTTCTCTGCTATAAAAACAAGGATTATAATGAATATGTTATGTGGTTGTTAAGAGGATTAAATGAGGTCATATGAAATGTTATGGGCAAAGTAAATACGAAGACTTTTGTTGTTGTTCATTCCAGGCTGTGGTTTGGGACTTCAAAACTTCCTCCCAGCTGAGGTTTGCGTGCGATTCTGTGCCTGTTCCCCTTAGTGCCAACTTTCAGCAGGAGGAACCAGGCTCTTGGTGCTTAGATTTTGCATATTTTATTGAAAGGTTTATCTAAATTAACAATTATTAATAAAGAACAATAAAGTGACTAATTTGCCTTAAAGCTTCAACAAATATGAACCAGGTAGGGTGAGTACTTACAAATCCAAGGACCATGTACAATGTCTGTCACAGAGGAAAATGATTGAGCAGGTTCTTTCTTCATCGTTTGCTTACAAAGTTCACAAGTTCTTCTTGCTACTTTTCTCCATGCCTGTGTCTCATCCTTCTCTCTGTAGAAGCCTTTCTTCCCTGTACTTTGTGATTTTGACCTGCCTTAATTTTTAACTCCTAAGCATTCCTGTACAATATAATTTTATAACTCTCATACCTAACAGCAGAGAACAGAGCATCCTTGCCTCTCAGTTCCAAATCTTGTTGGCCTGGAACAGGATCTTTATCTCAGATTGCTTTGGGCTGGACAGTCAAGGCTGCCTGCTATAACATGGGCCCTGAGAGGTATTCCACATACTGAGAGCAGTGTTACAGAAAACAGTTTTTGTTTGAAATAAAAAGAAAGATCACAACTCCAGTAAGGTTTTACAATCAAAACTTCCTTTCATTTAAATTACTGGAAACCCTGATAATACTCCAGAAGAAAATGATTGGGCAGGATCTTTCTTCGTTATTAGCTTATGAAGTTCACAAGTTCTTCTTGCTACTTTTCTCTTCCAAGATTTCCCAGAATATTGTATTGTGGCTGGGTTGGGGGTCAGGCTAGAGAAAAGGCCCAACAGTTGACCTCAGCTTTTTGGCCTATGGAACTTTTTCTCTTATTTGGTATCCATGGTTACCATCTGCTTTCCAGAAAGCAAACAATTCTCCTCTGTTTACCCCGTGCAGATCACACAGGTTTTCTGAAACTTTATGTGAGAGGAATAGCTGGAGAGTAAGAAAATAGAGCAACTGTGGACTGTTTTCTTCAAGTTTGATCTGTGGCTATCAAGTAGGCATTGTGGGAATTAAAGTGAAAAACAGTTGAGGTACTTTGTTCTACACTGTGGGATGCAAGTATAGAAAACTCAATACTTCACTTTGGTGGCTTTTGTGGTGATTATCTTCCCAGTACCTTTTCACCCTTCTCTGTATATTATAGTTCTCCCTCACTATTTCACAGTTTGATGTTCACAGACTCACAGTTTTGAGGGTTTTCAAAAAATATTAATCCCAGGGCCAGTCAGACAGCTCAGCACACTAAAGTGCCTGCTTAGGGGGAGCACAGCAGCAGAGGTTTAATCCCTGGTGTGCCGTGACAGCCCTGATCCCAGGGCACACTGAGATGGCCATTGAGACTGGGCATCGTGGAACATACCTATAATCTGAGTACTGGGAGGCTGAAAACAGGAGAATCATTATGAGTCTGATCTACATAGTGTGATCCTGGAGACCCTACAGACCCTGCCCTAAATTAAAATAGTAATAATAATAATAATAACAAAAACATTAATGTCAATTATCTATTGTGGACTTATCACTATATTGTGGGATTTCACAGAATAGTTGGTAAAGTACACAGGTTTATGAGTTTAGAAAATGGTTAAGAACATTAGAAATGATTATAATAGTGTGGAAAAGGTTTCTAAGATTGTGGGATGGCTTTATAAAGCCTTAAAATATATCCAAATACTGAGATAAATATGGCATTGCTATTTCTCCGATTCTAACTTACTGAGAGGATGTCTGGATTGTAACCTCTGTGATAAGTGAGAGACCACTATACAGCAAAAGATGCCCCCAAGCCAGTATACTTCACATTTTTAATTACCCAGGTGGTCATTCATGTTTCTTATCCACTTGATCCTGTCTCTTAGAAATGACGGTCACTATGATGCATATTGTATAAACCCATCCCCAATTGATAATCCATTCTGTCTCTGTACTTTCCTTCCTGTTTATCCCATGAAAGTCCTAGATCACCAGAAAATCAGAGATGGATATATTGAGAATGGTCATAATCAGTGCTTGTCCACATAAAACAAACCTTTCTTAAAATCCTGTCATTTGATTGTTTCTGTTTGCCATTGTAATATCACCATACAATGTGGATCTCGCTGGCCCACTACAACATCTGGGTAGATAAACTTCCATAGGCTCCTACACAAGTCCATACTTTAGATCATCTAACAAGAGCCCGGGGAGATGGCTCAGTAGAATAAGTTCTTCCCTGGAAAGCGCAAGGGCCTGAGTTCAATCACAGGGTCCACAAAAAAATAAATGTGAACCCACATAACATGGCATTACTTTGTTTATATGGGCTGGGTAAGAATAAACATCTCATTAGACATAATCAATAAGACATGAAGATAACACTTTATGAGAACTTTATCTGACCATTTTACTGAAAAGAATGATCACCCTTGCTTTTGATGAATAACATAAAATGGGTTTCACCTGCATACCTATAAATATTAGCATTATATGTGGCTGTTATTAAATTATGTAAGAGAAATCAAAAGAAAGTCTTGATGACATCATGGAGAACCTAAAGTTACTAGTTTTGTATTTCTTACCTACATGAACCAATAATTTATTTCATTATTTAAGATAATGGTAGTCATCTTTTTTCAGTTATTTCAAAATAAACAGTGTGCTAAGGGGAGTCACATGGAGACGAAAAAAAAATTCTCTAAGGCTTTCACAAAAAGTAAATTGGTCAAGTAATGGCCATGAGTCATCCACATGGATGCTACTGACAAATGGTCTACAAAGTATGGTATACGGTTTCAGGATAAATCCTGAGGGGACTTGACTGACCTAATCAGATACAAAAGTTACATTTCTTATCATATAGGTCTTCTTTTATCTTAGTCTTAACCAACCAGTAGAAAAGTATAAAAACAAAGTGTAAAATAACAAAGTAAAAAACCACACTAATATGCTGAGCTGCGAAAGGCTCAAGTCAACAACTTTTGACCTTGCCAGTCTTATGGAAGACCCACTACTATTATGGACTATTGGACCATATTGCAATATTTTGCTGAATACATGAGCCTACAGTATTTGGATGCCAATGGAATACCAATTTCTGATGCAACTAAACAAAAAAGGAGATATAAATGAAGGACCATTTTGTATCTGTATATACAAAATAGTTAGGATAGATATACAGGTACTTTCTCTTAATTCAATAAGAAAGAATTGTACTAATAGTGTTTGGACAGGATATCATGTCTGCATCTTGTGCTATGAATGACTAGCAGAAAGACAACACTATGCAATGTATTAATTGTTGTAACTCTCCTACCAACCTGTTTTGAAACTGTCTCATTGCAATTTTTTCTTAATAAATTTAATAAAAAAATGAATGACTGTGTTGTATCTGTATATTCAAAATAGTTAGGATAGATATAAAACTACATTCTATTGATTCAGTGAACAGAAAGATTTGTTCTAATAGTGTTTGTGGACAGCATGTCATGTCTGTATCTTATACTATGAATAATCACTAAGACAACAATATGCAATGCATTAATTATTGAAACTGTCCTACTAATTGGTTTTGACACAGTCTCATTATGTTTCTCAAATAATTATTTAAAAAAAATAAACAGATCTTTTAAAAAATCTTCATTCTTTGGTTTCAACACAAATAAAAAGTGTTGTTGCATTACATAATTGCTGTATTACCAAGTAGGTTATCTTCAAACATATTTAGATATAGAAACTCAAATGGAAAAGGTCGAGATTCATCTTTTTAGATCTCTATCCTATTTATTGAGTTACTTTCTTTCCAGTTCCCGGAAACTTCCATCCAATGCCTGACCAAAGATTGCTATTCATTTCCAAAAATTTCCCACCATGAGTCAGGAGTTATTCTTGTCAAGAATCCCCAGTAACACCTAATTATTTCTCATTAAGTATAATCTAGTTCCACCATTGAATAAATTATCAGTATGAGCATCAAATGTCTTCTTACAAGCTATCATAATATACATGGGAAGAGGAAAAAGAAAAGTGATTTCTCAAAAAAAATGAGATACAATGATCAGATGAAGAATGGATAAATTCTGAGGAGCTACAACAAATGCTTACTCTAGCTATTATTACATCAAATCAAGCTGCGTTCAAATAAAAAAAACTAATATTTACATGGTTATAGATAACTTCATCATTTAACACTGAGGTTGAGAGAACTTGTACAACTTTTACAAGATCATAGACCATGTACATGTTATGCCTAAGATGTTTGATATTTCGACAGATAGTGAGAGTAAAACGCATTGCATATGTTGCAGGGTAATAACCAGCTTTTCTTCTGGAGGGTAACAACCTAAGTTTGCAGATCAAATATTAGAGAAAAGGAAGGGCTGCATGGTTGGTCAACATGTTGGCCTTAGCATTTCAAGGTCAGTGAAGACTCAGGACATAGGAGAACCTGTACTGTAACATCATGAAACTCAGTTGTGCCCAAAATTTTCTGATCAAGGAGATTATGGAGCCACAGAGGAATGTGATTGATTATGTATAGTGTGCCTAAGGAGAGTTACATGGAGAGAAAATGTTCTCTCAGTCTTTCACAGAGAGCAAATTGGTCAAGCAATGGCCATGACTCATCCACATGGCTGATACTGAAAAAAGATCTGCAAAGTATGGTACAAGATTATAGGATAAATCACAAGGGGACTTGACTGACCTTGTCAAATACAAAAGTTACATTTCTTTTTATATAGATCTTGCTTTATCTTGGTCTTAACCATCCAGCAGAAAAGTATATACATGAAGTATATAAAATAAATCCTTATTAATATGTTGAATGTAAAAGGCTCTAGTCAACAACTTCTGTGCATAATCCGTTACTATTGTGGACTGCTGGACTGTATTAAAGTGTTTTGCTGAATTGAAGCACCTATAGTATTTAAAAGCCAATAGAATATCCATCTCTGACAGGAATAAGCAAAAAAGGGGATAAAGAGGAAGAACCATTCTGTATTTATATATACAGAATAGTTAGGATAGATATACAGCTACTTTCACTTAATTCCATGAGAAGAAAGATTTGTAGTAATAGTCTTTGGACACAATATCCTGTCTGCTTCTTGTACTATGGATAACCACTAGGAAGACAACAATGTAAAATGTATTCATTATTGAAAATGTCCTATTAATGAGCTTTGAAACTGTCTCATTGATATTTGTCTCTCAATAAAATTAAATATCATATACAGTGAATTATAACCATTTGGAAACATAAACCAGGACTTCTACTTCATAGTCATAATTTGTCCTTAAAAATGAGAAGACAGTATTATATCAGTAAGAGAATGAAAACCGCTAAGTGCCTAATATAGATTACTTATGCTATGTCGCTCTGAATAATTCAGAGGATAAGATTTTCTCCCTCTCTAGCTTTTGGGGAAAAAAATAAATGTTTCCATTTAACATAAGCATATGATTATCTAGGAAGACAGCTGCATCAAATATCTTAGAACATACCTGTGAGGTTCTGTCTATGTCTCTTAGCATATTTGCATTCTAATTCATCTAAATGTACTATTTGCTTATGGATTATGCTGAAATTCATCAGAAATAAAGGAATTTGTTTTGGTATAACAGAAGCATATTCTTCTACAGGGAGAAATAAATCACCAGTCCAAGAATCGTCTCTGGCTCAACAGAACATTGGAAATCCTGACTTACCTAAAAAGGCAAGAAGAAGAAGGCAAACATGTTGATGGCCTATTCTTTCATTTATTTATTTATTTATTTATTTATTTATTTATTTATTTATTTATTTATCTTTATGCATTTGATAGAGGGTCTCACTATGCATCTTGGACTCATAGTGATCTTCCTGTCTCAGTCTCCCTACTCCTGGATTATTGGCATGCACCATGACACCAGGTTTCTGTGGCTGGCTCCCTGGTGCCAGCACAGCATGTGGTGCAAGGGATCAATAATGGTGACTGTGCTTGCCTAAGCAGACTTAGTCTGCAGACCTCTCTCGCCCACCCAATGCTCTGTTCTTTATCAAGGCAAGAAGGTACTTCCCATAAGATCATCTTCGGTGAATAGGCACTGGTTCTTTAATAACAAAAAGCAAAACTAGTTGTACAGCAGCTACAGATAGGGCAGCTTAGATTCGGTGAAGAAAAATGAGAAAAAATAAAGTATTTCTCTGAGTTCAAAAGTGAATTCAAGGGTCAGAAAGACAGACTTTTAAATCACAAGGCTTGTCCTTTGTCTTCCAAAGCCACTGCTTAAGTCTTCTGACACTGTCAAAAATAATTCCAAGTGTTCAGTAGTCAATTCACATGCTAGAATCCCAAAGATTTTTTGAAAGTGTCATAAAGGTTGTGATAATACATAATTTTTCCTTATAGAATAGGTTAGAGGTTCTATTTAAAAGTCCTCTTTAATAGAAATGGACATAAGAAATTTTCAGATAGGAACTCTGCACAGAGCAGAAAGAAAATGTCTAATAAAATGAGGCTGGGTTTTGTCTAATGGGAAGGAGGGGGCTTCTAGGTAAACTTAAGCAGCATAGAATTTGGTTGCAAGGAGGGAGAAGACAACTCTTACACTGTGGGCTTTAGGTCACAGCATGTAAAAAAGGCAGCCTGAATCAGCACAGGTGGATGCAGTGTTCCGAGACAGAGGAGAAACACAAAGGCAATGACAAGTTCTGGCCATATCAGTGGAAAGACCAGCTGTTGATTCATATTCACTGGTTCATCAATCTTCAAATATTCATAAATATTTCATATGAACCAAATTGTAGTACTACTGCTTTTGTTTTCTTAGGGGTAGTGTTGTAGGACGTGAAAAATGCTGACTAGAAAAATCAGAAGAGTGTAGGAGAACACATCAGTGATTGTACAAATGTGTATGTGTGTGTACATATAAACACATATAATCTAATACTTTTTAATATATATGTTAGTAAATAAATTCCATTTACAGTGCTTGAATAAATCACTTTAAAGAGCTATTCCTAGGAAGGGTTGTTAAGAAAATAGTCAATCTGAGTAGTTTCTTTCCTTTTCCTGTATGTATTAGTCCCTTTGGATCTTATTTACTCTTTCAGTTTCTTACATGAGGGAGATAATATGATGCCTACATATGTGCATATAATTGGGAAAAGAGAAAAGGAGAAAGTGGAAAGAAGATGTATGTGCATGAACAAGACAGCTCAGATAACTTACTACTAATTTCCATCAGTTCACTGAAAGGAAGTTAGTGCTTATGCTGCCTGATCGCTTTCGCATGCCTATACTGGCAATCTGAGCAACTGCTTTGAAAATAATCTGCAACATAATAATCATTGTAAATTTCCTATCATAATGTTTGCAAATAAGGTATCACTTTTATTTGTCGTTTTAAAATAAAAAAGTAGTCAAGAGCGGATGAATACATTTATTTTAAACATACTTATTTCAGATGTCTTTTTTGAGATATGACTTCCCTATGCAGTTCAAGCAAGACTTCAACCCACTTTGTAGCCTAGGTTGACCTGGAACTCACAGCAATCTTCCTGCTTCAGCCTCCTAAGTGCTGGTATTGTATGTGTGTACCAACATGCCCAGCCTTATTTCAGATGATGGTAGGTTGTGAAAATATTCTATGTGAGTATCAGTTGAAGATTAGTTAAATATGTTTAAATGGGTCATATTATTAACTATTTGGGGGACATTAAAATCATAATACTGAAATTAAATATGTTAGGGCCAGCCAAGTAGCTCAGCAGACTGGAGCGCCCATTTAGGCAGAGCACAGCCACCCGGTTTCCTGGTGTGCTGTGCTCGTCCTGCCCCAGGGCACACTGAGACAGTCATTGACACTGGTGTGATGGCACATGCCTGTAATCCCAGTGTTAGGGAGGCTTCAAACAGGAGAATCGCTGAGAGTCTGATCTGTGTAGTGAGGCCCTGTAGGTGCTGTCCCTAAAATACAAATAATAATAATAATAATAATAATAATAATAATAATAACAATATTAATATTAATAATAAGTTAAAATGGGTTCATATTTTGAAGTACTTGGGGGCTGTTAGAATCATAATTTAAAATTAATCATTAAGCCGGGCATGGTGGCGCATGCCTGTAATCCCAGCACTCGGGAGGCTGAGGCAGGAGGATTGTTGTGAGTTCGAGACCAGCCTGAGCTACAAAGTGAGCTTAAGGCCAGCCTGAACTGCATAGTGAGACCCTGTCTCAAAAAGACAAAAAATAAATAAATAAATAAATAAAATAAAATAAAATTAATCATTTCTATCTTTCAACAATTTTATGGTATGCGTTCATAAACACAGATGACATGCATTGGAAGCTATGGTAGCCCGTCCATTTCGTGTTTGAGTTGTGTTACACAAAAAGAAAGATTTCTGGAATAGGAACCAAGCAAATATCAAATCAAAGCTGTGGGGACACAATCTTCTAGTTTGCATGGTATGGTCTCAACTAAGTTTAAATTTGCATGCTGTCGGGCATGATCTTGCATACGACAACACCTTTAGTGATGTAGACAGGCCTTATTGTGCAGAAGTGCCAGCTTACCTTTAATTCCACAAACAAGAGATTGGGGTTACATATTTATATACTTCCAAGCACAAACTCAGAAATGTTAACTAAAAATAAAAACATTAACAATAGTTAATGGTCCCCTGGAAATTCCGCACAAGTGAGTTAAAACCTTATAGCTCAATTGTGATCAATGGCAAGCAAAGTGAGATGTCTATCTCACTGAATGCCTAAAACTATCCAATGCAATAATAAATAATGGGTTTTTGGGCTTCTTGTACTATGTTATGGCTTCTCTATGAATCATAATGATTGTTATAAACAGCATTGAAATAATGCACAGTAAAGCATTCTTTCTGCTTATTCCCGTTCTTCACATCCCAGATATCTACCAAGCAGTCACCACGAGTGAGCTGGTATTCCATAGGTCCTGCACACAACAATGACTAAGACAAAGTCTCTGTCCTCTTAGATCCCACATAGCAACAGATAACACAATGTGTGGTGCTTGTTTCACTTGTCTCCACTCTGTGTGATCACATTGGATAACCTAAAAGTGTTATATCTTTTTGAAGGCCAGATGCTTAAAACCAATTTATTAAGTCATTCACAGAATTTGTTAGCTGTATTCAGAGAAAAATTAGTGCTGAAATGATCCTTAGTGTGAGAGAGTGAGGATTATCTGAGTAGAAACAAACAGCATTCGTTTTTCTTCAGAACTCAAAATTTTAGCAAGAGATATTGTCAAACTTTTTTATATGAGAGTTTATGAATGTTGTATCAGATAAGTAGGGAAGTAAGGAACAGAAAGTGATCCCCAGGCCTGAGGTGCTGGCCACACTTCAGGGCGTGCTGAGACTGCAATTGAGACTGGGTGTGGTGGCATGAACCTGCAATCCCAGCAATTGGGAGGCCGTAAACAGCTGAATCACTATGAGTTGGATCTATACCATGAGACACTGTACACCCTATCCAAAAAAAAAAGGGAACAGAAAGTGGGTCAATAAGGGTGAAAAGATACAGGCTTGATACAAATTGGTGTCAAAGGATTGCTGCAGTTAGATTATTAATGCTGAAACTGGAAATAATAGATGATGGTTACAGGTACAATTTATGGTCAGATCTTTGTTAGTTATTTATATTAGTTTTCATTTGAGTCAGTTCAACCAGTCCCTGCCTAATTGCCATATGTCTCAGGGTCAGGGCTTGTATCTCAGTTCAAAAAGACAGGAGAGCACTTTCCAGTGCACGGAAGGGCCAACAGCCAGAGGATACTCATACTTCATTTTCTGAAGAAAAATGAACTCCATTTGTTTTTATTCAGATAATCCTCACTCTCTCACACTAAGGATCATTTTGGCATTAATTTTCTCTGATTACAGCTAATCTGGTGGGAAGAACTGAAATAAAGTATGACTTAGGGACCAAGAAGAATCAAAGTTATCAATAAAACCAAACAGTTGCACAGATATAGAATGATATGGGTAAATTCTCAGAAAATGTTCTGTCATTTGAATTCTCTTCCTGATCGGCCACTACTCATAACATGCAGGGATGTGTCTCACAAGCTTAAGGTTACAGCAGTGAAGCCTCTTCTTCATTCTTGCAAAGTTCTCAGGTCCCTGGAGTAGAAAGCAAAGAAACTGTTCAATGAGAAAGGAAAAAGAAAAACTACTGCCTCAAATTTTCCTTTATAAATTCCTGGCAGCAGCTTCTAGAAAAGTTCTATTACTCATACAATTTCATCTCAAGCCTTCATAAATTGCAAATTAAAACAGTGTGCAGAGTATATTTTAATCCCCAAAGAATACCAAACTATAATAGATGCTGAGCAGGCTATAGGGAGAGAGGTACCCTACTTCACTGTTGATGGAATTGCAAACTAGTAAAATGATTATTGAAATCAATATGGAGATTTCTTTAGAAAAATGAAAAAAAGAAAGGATTTTTCTTTCTAGATATCTACCCAAAAGAGCTTTAATATAATACAACAATGATAATACATAGCCAAGATTACAGCACTGCAACTTTAATGGCTGAATCTTGGAATCAACCTGTATATCCATCAACAGATGAATGAATAAGGAAAACCTAGCTTTTATACACAGTAGGGTATTACTCTTTCTTACAAATAAGAAAATTGAGTCATGAGTAGGAAAACAGAGATACCCTGAAGCCATAATATTAAGTCAAATAAATCTGACACACAAGTTTAAATATCACTTAACCCCTCATAATGCAAAAATATAATGTATACATAATTTAAAAATTAAAATAATATATAGACAATAATTAACAGATAATACTTTTGTAAATGAGGAGAAGATCTATGAATGAGGGAAGAGGGAAAGTATGGATGAAAGGGAATAAAATGAACTAAGATATTTTGCAGTATTCACAGTAAATATATTTTTATAATAAAAACACAGAAATAAATAATTTTTAAAATACAATTAACACAAAGATTTCTTGATCACTGTAGGCTCTATGTCAATGTCACACTACTTTGAACCCATCTGAACTTTGAGGTCCAAGTCAAAAGAAACTATTTAGGGATATTTTAAGGCATAAATTTGTACATGGAAGATTGTGATGATTATGTAGGGACTTCCACATTGGGTACAAATAAATATAAATTGATCTCTAGTGACAATCCTTTTAATAATCTTTCATAAATAATTGGTAGCTAAAGAGGTGAATCTGTGTGACTGCAATACAGGATTCCTGGATGGAATGCTTTCCCTTAAGCAATAATAGATTCTAAGGTTGGTATCAAGGAGAAGCTTCTGTTTCTCTTCCTTGTTTCCTAGCTACAACACTACAGCAAGCTCCCGCATAAGCAGTAGGAAATGAGTTCAGACTGGGGCAATTATATAAATGTCACCATGTGCCGTTAGCTTATCAGATGCTTTCTTTTCCTTTCAGAGTCACAGCATCATCTTTCTGGAGTACTGGATAACTGAAGATTAAGAAAAGGCTTGGATCTATTGCCACAATAAAAACAAAGATGTTTCCAATCCCGGCTTTACAATATTATCAACAGCCAGGACTGCTTGAAACTCAATGCACTCACTGCTGCAGCAGTAATGACAGCCATACTTTTCAGAGTCCCTTGACAGTGACTGATTTGTCAATTACACAGTCTGCATTTTCCTTGAGGCAGCTCCTTAAATGGAAGGTCACTCAGTGTACTGCACAGCACGATTTAACATGCATTAGAAGCATCTAAAATCTTAGGCATGAATCTACATTCTGTAAAAGCCTCAGAACTCTCTGAGTAATGATACAACCAACAGGATAATCTCGGAATGAACACAACCTGACACTCAATCTGAGATATAGTAGGAAAGAACTGCAGCCTCTGAAATGCCCCATGGAAGAACTGGCAAGACAGAAAATTATAATTCTGTGCATTTTTGAAATGCAAGTGGACTCAGAGAAATATAAATGCCATGCGAGATGTGTGCGACATTTCCCATTAAAGAGCGGAGGCAATATAGTTATACACTGATTTTCACAAAACTTTCATCGAGATATTTGCAGTTATGGGAGCTTGTATCTTTGTTCTCCATTGCTTACTTCCTCCATCGTAGGAGGCAGTATTTCACTTTCCATTGATCTGTGACTTGGAATGCCTCTTGTGGTACACAGATGGGCATTAAGTGCCAACTGCCCCTCTTAACCCCCCTTTCAGTGATCCCAGGGTAGCCATACTTTTTGCCTTGTGCCATAAAAGTACTATTTCAATCTGAAATCAGGAAAAAAATGAAATGATCCTTCAGCAAATGTATGTAAGACCTAAATACAGCAGTTAGTACAGAGATTTGGGGCCATTTTTTACTCTATATGATTTATCAGTTAGTTAATATGTAATTTCTCTCTCTGTCTCTCTCTTTCTGTATATCTCTCTGTGTAAAATATAGATAGATAGATAGATAGATAGATAGATAGATAGATAGATAGATGATAGATAGATATTTCTGCATTCTCTGTAAAACAATACACTAGTTTAACTCTGCTTTTCACATTACAGTAATCAATAAAGAAGACTCAAGCAATCTTAAAATGTGGGGGACTTTTCCCCATCAGCCAGCAGACAATAGTTCCAGTGTGGACTCCAGAGCTGTGGCCTGTCATCCCAGTGAGTGCTGACATAATCTGCTGCAGATAGTGTCACATCACAGAGGAGAAGTCTCAGATCTTTAACCTTTGACTCCAGATGCAAATTGGAACCCCTATGTTATTTCACCTGTGCCTCTGACCTACCAGATATTAATTAAACCTTTATTATCACAGACTCCTTCTGAGAAGAGATTCATTTGGAGAGTGTTTCATAACATTCCAAGAAGCTTTTACCATTACCAGTTTATCTAGAAGCACATTACAAAAAAAGACATCAACAGATGAACAGCAGATTATGAGAGAAAAGGTAAACTGTCTCCATGCCTTTTCTGGCATATATGTCTACAGCTTCTGGGTGCTCAGATATCTGGAAAGCAGTTTAAACATGGTCAATTTTTTAATGGAAGTTTCCTTACATAGGCATTTTTAAGTCACTGATCATGGATAACCAACTTGCTCTTCAACCCCTCTCCTCCCTGAGGCTCAAGAGTAGTAGAGTAGAAGCTCTAAGCTCTAACTCTTCTTAGATTTTTTCCTTATCCTAAAACTCTTAGGAGGGGCCAGTATTCACTCAATCTTTAATATATAAAAAGTTGTTATCATTTGGGTAATCCCAAGGATTTTAGGATTCCAACCATATGTAAGGAGACAGGCAGGGATATCACATGCATTTACAATATCATGTGCATAAATGGACTCTATCAGGTATTTCTACTGTCATTTCAGTAACTTGTAGTCCATTGTCATTTGCATTTTTGACTTTGTCTATTTTCAGTTGTTTTGATCTTTTGGTCTGGCCTTATGTAGGATTAGCAATACCAGTTTATATGAATTCCACAATTAAGAAACTACAAGTGAAATTTAGGTAGAAAATCATGGAACCGTGTTCTTCTGTAAAATCTAGAAAGATGTGTGCATTAGGATAAGCAAGTCAGAGCGACTTTTTGTGGTCAGAACCACAAAAGGAATGGCTTTTCACTACAGCATACTGCTTCAAGCAAGTACTTCTTCTTCAGCTGCCCTGATTTCTTTACTGTTTTCTGAATAGGCCATGCTTTATGTCTATGTCTTGCTTCCTCTCAGTCAACTATCAAATGTTGCAGGTAGTATGTGTGCACCTTTAGTATAGATTGTTGTGTTGAGCCCTCTCCAGTATCCAGTGATAACAGGCTAATGAAATGATTATTTTTATCTCATTTAACTGAAGCAAAAACTGAATGTCAGTGAATTTATTAACTAAATTTCCCAGGTGGAAAATTGTTTTGTGTTAGTGTCATGCCATACTTGCCCTATCACAATGTCCTCTTCATTAACCTTGAAGATTCTAACAAGAACTCACAGAACAGATTGTGTTCCGACCTCATATGAAGTGATTCCCATATTCACTTAGCCCAAATATGTTTTTCTCTTCACTTAAATGGCTACTCTGAGAAATTCCTCATTGCAGAATTTAAGCAAATATGTGACTAAGTTTAAAAACTTAATTTATGCACATTCATGCACACGCATTTATATGTGCAGCTACATTAAAATAAAGTGAATGTGCTTCTTACTTAAAGTCAGTTCTGTGTGAGGAATTCAATTCGTTTAGCTAGAAAACTTTTGTGTGAGGAGGAAGAGACTATAACTCAAATACTGTTTTGAATATACAGGGTAGAAAAAGGAACAAAAGGGCAGGGAGGAAAGAGTGAAAGATAGATCTCCAGAGGTACCAATAGCATTCTAGCATGTTAGGCTCTATGTTCAAATGAGTTTGAGAAACTTTCCACTATACCAAAGTCCCTATGGTTATGTTCGACAATTGTTTTTCTCTTTTGTATGACAAAAAATTTCTATGGCGTGCTTCATTCCCCAATTGCCCAAGACAAATATATATTGAAAAGAAACCCCAAGATTTGTTGTACGTCACTTGTGAAAAATTGCTTAGGAAATAATACTTCAACTCATTCAGTCTCATTAGCTTTCCCCTTTGAGGGATGGAAAAATGCGTCTTTCTAGCAAAAATCAAATTTGTGCATGAGAGCACTTGAGCTTGGAGGTCAAAGGATGCATTTAGGCTGCTTCAGTGCAGTTCCATCCACTCAATCTCCTGTGGTGCTTGCACAGCAGGTAGGATTTGAAAGAGAATCTGCCCTGGTCTGAAAGAAATTTTTAAAATAAAATAAGATAAGCTGAATGTAATCACATAGCTGCTTGGGAGTGGGCACCACATATGCCATCTTCAATGTTAATGTAAACTTTATGCCAGTATGTAAGATTGAAAATAAGTATTTCAGAAGTGCCACACTTCATGTAGGAAGATAGGCCTTCTACACTGCAATTGTATAATTTTATTGTTTATTTATTTATTTATTTTTTTTTGGTACTGGGAATCAAAATGAGGACCATGTGCTTAAAGGCAGGCACCTGTGCCACTGAGCTATATCCCAGGCCCCTGCAATTGTATGTTAATGCTTTAGAGTGGGCTGAGGGAATAGAAACAGCACAAGAGAATTTTTCAAGGCAAAAATCTTGAAAAACGGGACATTCCACACACGTGTACTATAAGGAGAAGCCAGATGAACCTGTAGCTAATGTTATCAAACACCAATCTATCCCTCAGGAGTTAGAGTCGCAAAGACTGTACTACCGCGGTGTCAATTTTAGCGTCTGTGCTCTTTTCTCACTAGGGTGAACTGAAAAGGAAAGGACAAAAATTCAAAAGCTGGAATGAGTGCTGGAAATAGAAATCAAAAGCAGAAAACTGTGGTCATCCCTGGCTCTCACTTCACTTTTAAGGAATTTTGTCTCCACATACACAGTGCCCTCACTTTCAGGTAGAATCCGCTTTGAGCGTTCAGAAAGGAGACCGTGGTGTCAAATGGCCATAGATTTTCTGTTTCAAACCTAAACATCAAAGTGCTTTTCTCTGCTGAAGTAACAGTGAGGTGTTTGAAGTTTGGTAAGTGCAGGACATTTGTGTTGTTTTGAAACACGACTCATTTTTCTGATGTGTCAGATGTTTAGGAAGCTCGTATGCACAGAAGTAAGAGCCCTACTGGGATCTATTTTGAGGTGGTGATCTTCCATTTCCACATGAGCCAAGCTGGACTTCTGGTGTGGCGGTTCTGGGCAGATTGGGTTTTCAACAGCTAATTCTTTGGAAACTGTTCTAGGCTCAGCAGCCAGAAACTTATTCGTGTGTCTTCGGGTACTTTCCTTCAGCAGCCTCAAAAGCTTTCCTTTAATGAAGAATCCATCCACCGAGGTCTGAGGTCACCATATCCCCACAGCGATCTCAGCACTGGATGCCTTACCACTGTGAACAGTAGTGAATAAGACAAAAACAGATTTCCATTTTAAAAGACTTGCCCAATATCTGCTACTAATAATAGGAGACTCAGAGGACTTTAAGTTTTGATGGACAATTACATGAAGATCTAAACAAGGAATAAGAAAAGAAAAGATAAAAATCTCAAAAATACATTGAAATGTTGAGGGAAAACATTTAAAATGACATTTTTATCATTAGTGAGCAAGCTTGAAAGATATGAGGACGTATGCAAATGTTTCTAAAGAGAAAAAAAAGAACATTTCTTTCATATTCTGTGAGAAGTTATTTGAAGTCAGTCTTACTTTTGTTAAACGACTTGATATTTAGCAAGCATAATGATATATAACATTTACATAAAGATTTTCATACCTGCCTACATGTACAAATACTATAAACATATTCTGTGTATATGTATGATATTGCTATCAGTCTATGTATATACACTGAACAGAGGACACATATTGTCCATTTGAGAAGTCCACAAGCTTAACTAAATAACTCAGCAGTTCTACATACTGGGGTGTTTTGCTTCAGTGTTGTTCATTGTGTCAACTTGAGAAAGTTTAAAAGTTTAACTAAGTAATAAATTACACAGGAGGCCAAGGTCCTTACTTTGTAAATATTTTCAGCTTGTGCAAGAGGAAAGAGTAGAAATGGTGTGGGTATAGGACCCCGATCCTAGGTCAGGAGAAGGAATGAGCTTGGCTATAATGTAGCAGGCAAGAGGCTGCCGAGCAGTAAATTTTGGTGTAAGCATGATCAGCTATTGAACTGTGTCTGCAGCAAGGGAGGTGTAGAGGGAGCTCACAGATGTGTCTGTGTTGAGCTGCCTCCTCTAGGGGTTTGCCAGCAAGTGCCTGATGTTAGATCTGCAATCACTCTTCACAGGAGAAGCAAGGAGCAGAAGGGGAGTGAGGCAAAGCTGGAACCTACCCAGTAACTTTAGACTATGTCACTGCCTAGGGCCTCTGCTTTCCAACTGTGCTGTGCTTTCTTTTTCTTTCTTTCTTTCTTTCTTTCTTTCTTTCTTTCTTTCTTTCTTTCTTTCTTTCTTTCTTTCTTTCTTTCTTTCTTTCTTTCTTTCCTTCCTTCCTTCCTTCCTTCCTTCCTTCCTTTTCTTTCTTTTCTCTCTCTCTCTCCTTTCCTTTTTCCTTCCTTCCTTTTTTATTTTTATTTATTGTGCAAGGTTTCACTACGCAGCTTGGACTCATAGTGATCCTCCAGTTTGCAGCCTTCTCAGCACTGGGACTACAGGCATGCACCACCATGCCTGGTCTCAGTGGCCAGTTCAGCATGCCCAGTGGCAGGACCCGCACAGCCTGTGGATCAAACCCAGGTCCCTGAGCTCACCTAAGCAGGTGCTTAGTCCATTGAGCTATCTCTCCAGCTCTTCCTTTCCTTTCTGAGGTAATTGTTAAAGGCTATAATTTATAAAGACAATATAAGGGGTTGGAGAGATAGCTCAGTAGAATGAGCACTTACCTGGCAAGTGCAAGGGCCTGAGTTCAATCCCCAGTTCTGCCCAAAAGGAAAAAAAAAAAGTATAAATACAATATACAATCTACAAATATAGAATAAGGAAACCCACCTAATGTAATATGTTACTGGGAAAAATATGTAATTGATACATTATTTGCCCTGATAGAATCCAAGTAGTTTACCTCTATAACTAAAATTTGGAATTTCCACACTGTCAGACCAAGTCAGCAACATGAATATTTCAGCACTGAGCTTCCTCTTATCCCTTGCCTCTAGGTCAGTGGGATGCTACAAGCACTGTGCATGCCTTTCTTCATAAGTACATGTATGTTTACGTGCCCACTTGCTGAGGAGGGTGCCTGTGGCAATGTGCAGTGGGGCAGATGGAACCAACATGTCCTCCCAAGGTTAATTAGCACTTCTGGTTAACAATTTAAAGTTTGTTCCTGCATCTCCTTGGGTCCCTCCAAGCCAGATATGTGAAACTGTGATGAAATCACTTTTGGTGAGATTGTGACACTCACAGGCCCAAGACCACCAGTGATTCAAGTGGAAATGCAACTTGGTTAAGGTGGGAATACAGTGTGTATACCCACATTTAGCTATACTATCACATTTCACCAAATAAAAAAACAAAGCAAAAAATAAACAACAGTGTATTTTGGGAGATAAGTGGTGATAACATTTTATTTCTCATTTGATGGATTAGAAAACATGTTAGACCAAGGTGCCTGCTGACCACAGAAAAATGCAATGCATGCTTAATGTGTATGTGGAATTGCTAATAGCCACTACTGAACAAAGTACAGGATGAATATACTATTTATGGATAGAGTTTTTTATTTATTTTTTATTTTATTGAAGTACAAATATCAATCAGACAGTTTTAAGACACCTTAACAGGAAAGATTGGATAAATTAATACATTGTAAACTGTTTTCATAATGTTTTGGTATCGTACAAGGTACATACATGATATTATACTTACAGACATTATTATAGCAGATGTCTCTTATCAGTAAATTAAGAGAGTGTAGCTGTTTATGTATCTTATTTTTTATATCTGAATTATGTTGCAGATTCAATAATTAATACTTTCTACCTTGTTATTTTCCTAGTGGTTGTCCATAGTACTAGAAGCCAACATAATATCCTGTCCAACCACGATTAGTGCAAATCTTGCCTCTCATAGAATTATGTGGTAGCACGGCGTTATCTATCCCACGGAGTTATCTACTGTCCATACACACACATCATGATTCTTCCTTTCTATACCCCTTCCTTTGTCTACAGCTGTCAAAGATGGGCACTCCATTGTCATTCAACCAGTTTAGGTGCCTGCACTTGACAATGGATAGAGTTTTTTAAAAATCAGATTGAAGATGATGTTTAATTTTAGGACATTTGAATTTAATCTTGTGGAGATTTGGAAGACAATTAAATTTTAAGTTTTGGATAAGTGATCAGTTTGCTTTTCAGATATACAAATCATGAAGAATTCTAAGCACTGGGTTAGAGAACCAAGAGACTAGAACAGAAAGACTAGAGAGCTCTGAGGAGACACAATTCAGAATTCACTAGGACAGGAGCTGCAAGAACTGAAATAAAATAAGAAATTTGAAATGCACTGTGGTTGCCAAATCTGATAGCTTGGTCACTAAATAAGGATACAGGGATATAAGATATGTAAAAGATGATTCTGAATACTATATTCTATTTTGTGTGGCTGTATGGAGAGTGATGCTAATTTAAATTTATATTGGAGGCAGTTTCAGCTTGAAATATCCAAGTGCACATTACACAGGATATCCAGAATTACTGCAGGGATCTCAAGGAAGTCCCTACACAGTCCTCAGTAGCCTAGAGAAGTATTTGCCAGACTCAGTGAGTCATACACAAAGAGGGGGGTTGGGGGAGTTTCAGAAGAGGGTACAGAGTGAAGAGGGGGACATATTAAACACATCAAACAATAGGTGCCATTCCAGATGTGTGCAAGCAGATTCATGAGATAGAACCTTGAGGAATATAATTTTGAACTTCCTCCACAATTCTGATTTTGATCAGGTTTGTGAGCCAGCATGTTCGCTTTTATCACTTGGGTCCCCAATAACCTCACAGTCCTGGATGTTGAGCACAGACAGTGTGCACAGACAGCAGCAGGCAGCAGCCCAACTGTGACGGGAACAGAGACTTCCTTAGTGCAACACACACAGACAAGTCATAAAGGGGAAAGAATGCTAAGAATAAACCTAACGAAGCCCAAAATGAAGTAAGAAAAACATAATTGTCTTTGGGAATATCTATCAGGCAATTTCTAAGATACTGGGGTAAGAGCAGTGACAATACTTCTGACGTACAAAGTTATGAATTTGTCCTTATTACATTGAACAGTAGATCCATGAAGATAAGACCATTGTTTCTGTTCACAGATAACACTTGAGTGCATACTATAAATCCTAGAAATGAAAGAAGCTGAACAATGAGTCACAGAGGAGTTTAGTCATTTGTTTAACATATAGAAAATTTCACATTTTTTGAGACTCTATGGTAATTTATATAAATGTAACTTATGACTCTGCCTAAATAAAGACAGTATTTAAGAAATAAAGATAGATGTCATGGTGCATTATGACTTAAAGAAGTATTATAGGCACAAAGAGCAGAAGGAAGAATGAAGCCCTTAAAGCTCAACCGAAATTCTAGAAATCAGGCATGGTCTGAGATACAAAATGCCTTGGCAGGGCCTGCCAAATAGCTCAGAAGATTAAAACAGCTGCAAGCAGATGCAGGGGCCAGGGGTTCAATTTCTAGGTCTACTGTGCCGGCCCTGTCCCCAGGGTACACTGAGACAGGAATTTATATATATATATATATATATATATATATATATATATATATATATATATATAATTTCTATTTTTTATATTTTTATTTTATTGAGGAACAAATAGCAATGAGACAGTTTCAAGACAAATTAACAGGACAGATTCAATAAATTAATACATTGCAAATTGTTTTCATATTGTACAATATTATTGTATATGTATATATTATTGTATATATGCATATATATATATGTATATAATTGAGAAATAAGTAGCAATTAGACAGTTTCAAAACAAGTTAGTAGGACAGTTACCATAATTAATACATTGAATATTGTTGTCTTTGCAGTAGTTATTCATAGTACAAGATATAGACATGGTATGTCATCTAAATACTATTAATTCAAAAATTTCTTCTCATGGAAATAAGAGAAATTAGCTGTGTAACTATGTTATTATGTATACACAGGCATGGTGGTGCACGCCTGTAATCTCAGCTCTTAGGAGGCTGTAATAGATGATCACTACAAGTCTGAATGAGAAGTGAGACCCTGAACACCCACCCTGCTGACCCTTCCCTAAAATACAAACAAACAAACAAAATAATGCCGTGGCAAACACATGCATGTTCACAATAGCAAAAATGTAGCATAATTAAAACTAAGTACTTAAATTAATAGCCAAATATTTTTATATATAATTCTTTATTACATACCACTTGTTAAGTGCATGTCTGCAATTATTTAAATTAGTTTTATTGCTATAATTTGATTTTCAGTTTGGAAGCAGATACATTATTAACTGACCTAATCATAAAAGCATCTGGTAGTTACCTTAGTTCATCCCTCTAATAAGCCTGTTGATCTCATCTTCCCTATTTCCAGCATCTACACTTTCCACAAAATGAGTGGTCTTTTTCTTCATTCCACCTCATGGAGATGATAACTTGAATGGCCACAGGAAGTCATTTGCCTCTTTGAAGCATTTTCCAACAGTAGAGAACTCATGAATGAAGTCCTCCATGCAGAGGATTCCATATTTCCCAAGAGCACTCAGTGAATTATCTGACAAGGCAATGCACTTCTTACTGATTTTGCCATAGCCATACTTGTATATTATTAGTTCATTCACTGACTTCAGGTTTGGATACCCCCCGCTGTGTATGGCTCCATAATTCTCAGGATGTTAATAGAAGCCTTGTTGAGCGTAATGAAGGTGCCACTGAAGGTTTGGCAAAGGTGAAGAAGCTGTAACACCTTGCAGACCTTTGGGCTCACATCATTGGTACCTCTGATCTGCAAGACAAATGCCAGTATGGGCGCCTCAGGGACACAGAAGTTGCCAGAATTTCTAGCCATCCTAGCCATTCAGATCTCAGTTCCATACATGTGTCTGTACTCCTTATGATAGTGTCTGGCTTTTTCATCGCTGAGCTTCCTCCTCATCTTGCAAAGCATCTTCTGAACAAACTTCATTTTCAGGCACTTGATCTTCAACTCTGCAAAATGTCTTCACTTTTTTATTGGTTTCTGGCACAGCAGGAATCTTCTTTTCCTTTTCTTCTATACCCTCCCATGGTTCCAGCCAGAAAAGTAGAAGTACCATTTCAGATATACAAAATGAACCATTCATCATGTGGAATTTGTACCTGTACATAATATGCTTTGATTCATCTTTTATCCCCAATCACTTCCTCTTTCAATTTTCATTTAAAAAAATTAAGAGCCGCTACAATGTTCTTCAGTCTGTTCAAAAAACTTTTCTTGGCATGAGGAGAGGTAACACTAGGGAAACAAGATGTTGCACAATCCTGACTTTCCCCACTTCCAGTGTATAATTTCATAGAAAATACATTTCGTTCTGATGATATTTTTGAAACAGTCTTTCTTCCTTCCACAACGTGCTGTACTAAAGGAAGATAATAATGAGAGAGAGAGGCCCAATCATGGAATTCTCTGTTTCAGTAGGGTGGGTCATGCATACTTTTCCAACTACCCCTTTGCACCAACATTCTAAAGAAGAAATTAAACAGTCTTAGGACATAATTCAAAGTAGAATAGATAAAGAGATAAAGAAAAAATATTGCTGTAGGAAATAGTTGATCACAGAAGTTTTGCTAACTATGGTGCTTTCAGAGATATTAGTGTAGCTAGAGTGTAGCACATTGGAAAGGGAGAAAGGTGAGAGGAGGAGAGCTATTAAGAGGCAGAAATATAAATCAGACTTGTGTTGCATTCACCACTGTTGCCACAGTCTCCACCATTACCTTCTCAAGAGCAAATGAGAAACTACTAAAGAATTTAAAGAAAGCAAATAAGATGATACAAGTTCAAATTTCAAAAGATCAAGTTAGTAATATTGTGGCATCTTGGGCCAGCAAGAATAAACTAATTGTATGAGTATTATAGTGGCAAATACAAGAGTAGATGTGAGCTAAAAAAAATAAAGATTGGGCCGGCCGAGGAGATGGCTCAGTAGGATAAGTGCTTCCATGGCAAGCTCAAGGGCCTGAGTTCAATCCCTGGTTCTGCAAAAATAAATAAATAAATAAATAAATAAATAAATAAATAAATAAATAAATAAATAAATAAAATAAAGTTTGAACTTAAGAAATACCTAAGTACATCTGCTATGAGTTCTAGGCAATCAGTGGAGATGACATACAATGTGTAGGAATGTGAACAAGTAAATAAAATCTGAAAAATGCAATAGATACTGAGAAAGGGAAACAATTTGTTCAAAGGAAAAGAATAACTGGAATGAGGAAAGGGACAAAATGAAAGTAGGAAATATAACAGATAGATAGATAGATAGATAGATAGATAGATAGATGATAACTGTACTGCTGATTTCTGCTGATCTATTGAAAGCAACAGTTAATGTTTAATTTTTTTTTCATTTCTTATAACTTAACAATCTAAAGATTTAGATTTAGATTGTTAAATTTCTTATAATTTAACAATCTAAACAACTAATTTAAAGACAGCATTACACAATATAATGACCATTGTTGAATTCTTATTATTTATTTAGTGAAATTCTGTATCATTCTAATGTTTTTTTAAAACATGTTTTATACTTTTCAAAATATTGGTAATCTCCATTTTGGACATGATAAACTTCCTAAGGTAAGAAATAGAAGAACAGAAAAAGTTTGGAAAAGGACCATGATTGTGGTTTTGTACTGAGTCTTGGTTAAGATAACAGTGGTATGTGCATGCAAATACATGAAGAGGCCCTTAGGTCATTTGGAGCTCACAAGAAAGATCTAATCTGAAGATATAAAGGTATTAGCTCATAAGGAGCTTTAATTATCTAGCATATGTATCTAGTCAAGATATGGAAATGGATGATCTTTCTCAAGGAAAATCCCAACAGTAAGGTAGAACCCAAGTTGATATAAACTTAGCAGTTTAGGGTAATAGGGAAGAAACATCAAAAGAAATTCAAAATCCCTGAGCATAACATTGAAGCCCAAAGAGAAAAATGATGAAATGTTGCATAGTGGTCTGTGAACTGAATTAAAAAAGTCTTCAATGCTCACTACCTGTGGCCAAAAAGCAGCCCATGTTCTGAGAGGTAGCACAGCAGACCAAACACATCAAACTTGTTTTCAGAATTATTCCGTAGTTAATATTTTATGCAACAAGTTATCCAGTAAGTAATATTATCCATCATTTCTCCTCCAATTATTTTTCTTCTCAAATAACCTTTCTAGGTTTTGTTCCTTAAATTTATGAGTTAAAGGAAGAACCTCGGGAGGAATTTTGAACCAAACAATGTGCAAAATTGCAGAGGTCTGAGTAGTAGAATTGAGTTTCTAAAAGAAGTGACATTTCCAGGATTGCTATGTACCTGGAGACCTTTGAGAATTTTTTGAATGGCTGGCATCTCTACTGAGGAATAATTGTGGATGATCTGAATGTGGCAAGTGTGAGCTGAAAATGGAAAGCTTACATACAATAGTTGCTCTAAAATTATCATGATAAGGACATAACTTTCTATCATTTAATCTCAGATTGATAAGGTGATCTATAATATGAATAAAATAAGAATATTGATGTTAATTATAAGTAGACTTATCAGATCAGGAATTTGCTACCTAGATTACTTGACCTTAAAGGAAAGATGATTCAAACTGCATATATATACATAAAGACTTTTCTCTGCTCCTTTCACTCAGAAATAATTGAACATAGATAGAGAAGAATTTTAAATGGATGTAAATGGCCCGGAATCAGACAGAATTTGACCATGCCACTCTGGAATAGCAAAATTCCCAGGAAAAATCTAAACTTTATATAAGAAAGCCGATTATTACCTCTATACCATTCGAAGATGTAAACCACTCCAAGTTTTATAGTAAGGAGGAAAAATGATGAACTTTATTATTATTATTATTTTATTATTTAAAAAATCATGATGAAGCCCTCTTTGGGTCAAATATGGAGGAGAACATTAACATATCTGCTTAACCACATGTTATTGCATCTGACAAAGAAATTCTCTCTTGTTTAAGAAAGGGATATTTGAACCCTATAGTATTTTAAAGTGTATAAAGTTTCTAGTGATTATGGTTAGTAAAGCAAATAGTTTGATTATTTCTAATAAATGATGTGAAAATTTGATAGGAAATACCAAATAAATTGACAAGTAACAGATTTGTGTACACATGACACTAGAATTTAAGTCTGTAATCTTCAAAATTTATGTTTATTTACCTGCTTGCATGTTTATTAGAATATACTGCTTATACAAGACAATGCAGATATCAAAGGCACCAAATTAAACCTATTATTCTATGACTTAACTTTGTTGTAACACAAAAAATATTATTGAAGAACTTACCACCCAAAATAAAGTCAAAGTTTTCTAATAAAAAGTTAAGTATGACAAAACTAAGTTAAAAAGAGATGTAATTGGTTGCACACACGCTAATACATCACTGAGCTCTCACTAGTCTTTTAGTCTATTTAATTCGGAAACATTAAATTAGATGTAAGACTGATGCTGTCAACCACAACTGTGGGACAATTCATCAGCAATGGTCCATGAAGTTACATGTCTTTCTCCTCTTGTCATAAAGAGAAATCAAGGATTCTGATTGATTGGAACAGTGTAGGTGTTTTCTAATTGCACAAAGAAGCTGAATATAATTTCCCTTACTTTCTGTGAGTTACACTAAAATGATATGAATAAAAAGTATATTCTGTAGCTGGCACTAGATTTTAATATATTCCAGGATCAAGATGAATGATTATTTTCAGTAGATTTAAATGTCTTAGAGTGAAAATGGACAAATCATTGTCTCCAGCTGCTCTCTGATCAGTCATGGGCTATTGCTTATCATTTGCTTCATATATATATATGTATGTATATATATATATATATAATTGTTTTTTGCATATCAACTCAATCACTATATAACAATCACTATATAAAAGTTTTTGACTAACTTAACATAATGATACCTGATATTATTACCTAGTTTTATTTTATGAAGTGCAAAAAAATTTATGTAAAACTCTCTCTCTCTCTCATATATATATATATATATATATATATATATATATATATAATTGTGCATAACTGAAACAGAAATTCTTTTTTTATTCTTACTCACTCTGAATTCCCAGGGCCTGTCATAGAATCTGCTGAAAGGTTTACTGTATACAGTTATGTACTCATTCATCAGAATATTAAATATGCAAGCTATTATTACAATATCATTGACAAAATTCTCTGGTGTACAACTCATAATCATCATTAATAAAGCTGTACTTGGAAACAAAAACAAGATTTCTAGAATCAATTAAATATCTTCTCTAATTTTTTTTTTTTTTTTGCAGAACCGGGGTTTGAACTCATGCCCTTGCGCTTGCCAGGGAAGTGCTTATTCTAGTGAGCAGTCACCCCAATCCCTCAATCAAATATCTTTTGCCTCATGATAAAGCAGAAAATCAAATAATAAAGAAATATAAATAGATCAATAATTTTGGGCATCAGCAAAACTGGAAAGAAGGGCTAGAGAAACACTTGTTCACTGTCTCAATTTTCAGGATACACATGAAGATACCAAAGTAGTAATTACCAGATTAAATGAGAGAGAGAAATAAAAAATATAGATTAGAAAAGCAGTAAAACTATCACTATATGAAAATAACATGATACTCTACAAAGAGGATCCCAAAAACTGCACCTAGATTGCTGTAGATTTAATAAGCAAATTTAGTAACATAGCAGGATGTAAAGTCAATATGCAAAAATCAGTAGAGCATTTTTGTACTCAAACAATGAACACACTTACAAAATAGGGAAACCACAAAAACATGATATACTTAGGGATCAATCCCACAAAACAAATAAAAGATTTGGGCCTGGGAAGTAGCTCTGTAGAATAAGCACTTGCCTGGCTAGTGCAAGGGCCTCAGTTCAATCCCTCGTTCTAAAAAGAAAGAAAGAAAAAAAGAAGGAAAGAAAGAAAGAAAGAAAGAAAGAAAGAAAGAAAGAAAGAAAGAAAGAAAGAAAGAAAACAAAAGCTTTATATAGTGAAAACTATGGACTCAGAAAAGAAAGGGATCTGAGAAAATTGAAAGATATTCCATGCTTCTGACCAACATTGTAAAAATGGCCATGTCCCAAAATTGTGATACATATTCAATGCAATCCCAATTAAAGTACAATTCATGTACCTCACGGAGATAGAGAAAACTTTCCTCAAATTCATTTTAAACCAAAAGAGACAGACCCAGAATAGCAAAACCAATCTTGAGAAATAAAGGAAGGGCAAGAGATACCACAATCCTTGCCTTGAAAATGTACTATAAACCTACTGTGATAAAATCAGCATGCTACTGGCATAGAGAGATGCTTGAGGGTCAATGTTACAGATTAGATCATGCAGATATAACTAAAAACACACTCAGCCAACTTATCTTTGATAAAGGGGCCAAATATTTTCCCGGGAAGAAAGGTAACCTCTTTAGTAGATGGTGCTGTGAAAATTTATTTTCCACCTACTGAAGGCTAAAATTTGACCCATGACTATCATATGGACATTAAAGTACAGTCAAAGTGGATCAAATATTTAAGTAGTTAAAAAGAAACAGTATATCTTCTGGAGGAAAATGTGGGTAGATGTCTATGTAAGGGTAGGTTCAGAGTTCATGAACAAAAACCAAAGTGCAGGAAACACTTCAAAGCATCAGCAATTGGGATTTCATCAGTTTGAAGTTTCTGCACTTCAAATGAAATCTCCAAAGAGTAAAAGGAAACCCCACAAACTGAGATAAACTTACAGCTGACTGTCCCTCTGACAAAGGCCTGCTATCTGAATGGAATAAATGAGGATTCCCCCAGTGCAAAGAGCCAATCCACAAATGGGCATGTGAGGTGAAGATCCGCTTTTTGATGAAGAAATACAAATGGCAGGTAAGTGCATTTAAAAAAAAAAAAAAAAAAAAAAAAAAAAAAAAAAAAAAAAAAAAAAAAAAAAAAAAAAAAAAAAAAAAAAAAAAAAAAAAAAAAAAAAAAAAAAAAAAAAAAAGCATTGAAAATGATGGATTATTCAAGAAATTCAAATTAAAAGAACACCAAGGTTCCAGTTCACCTAGAAAGAATAGCTAACATTTAGAACTTAACCAATAACAAATGCTGGAGAGGCTATAGGGAAAAAGGAACCATTATCCACTGCTGTTGGGAATGCAGATTCGTAGGATCACCATGGAAATCAGCGTGGACATGCCTTAAAAAGCTAGGACCTGTGGTACCACTCAAGCCAGCTATTACCATGCTGGGTAGTTTTCTAGAATTTCAGGTTTTTATTGATAAATGGATGAAATTAGAGAATATACTGTTAAGTGAAATAAATCAGACCCATATGTGCAAAAATATTATTTTGTCTTTATTGTGAGAACCTGAGAGTATATAAAATGTGACGGGTACAATACATATTGTGAAAAGGGAACAACTCTATTCAAAAGAGGAACTAGTGAGTTGAGCAGAAGGGGAGGAGTGGTAGTTGGTGAAAGAGATATATCTACGTATGTAAACAGTATGTTTTGGACAACTGTACTATGGATTTATGCTGGCATGGGGAAAGGAACTGTTAATGCTTAATTTGATTTTCTCTTTTTTTAAATTCTCTCACTATTTTGTCTTCTTAATTTGTTATATATTTCTTTCTTCTTCCAATATTTATGGTAATATGAACAACTATTTGGAAGACAGCACTATGCATTGCAACAATCACTGAAAAATTCATGATTTTGTTAAGTGATATTCTGTATCAGTTGTAATTATTCTCTTTTAATATTAGTTTGTATTCTCTTAAAAACTAAAACAATTTTTAAAAATTTGTAATGATTACTTTAAAATATACAAGAAATGCTTTTAGTATTCCATGTCTTAATGAATGTGATGCATACCAATGACTTTAGAATTTGGTTAACACTCAATGAATTTTCACATAAATTGAAAACATCGTAGCACAGCAATGTGGTATTTTTACACAATGATGTTTCATACAGATGTAAAACAAGATGAATTTCAGGTTTTTATTGATAAATGAATGCAACAAGAGAATATATCGTTAAATAAATCAGATAAGTTATGGGCTAGTAAAAACAGCATGACATTCTTGCCTATCAAAATATATAAGTAATTACAATAAAAGTAAAAGGAGAAAAATTAGAAAAGAAACAATATTTGTCAGATTATACTTAAGTAAAATTATGCTGTATACTATCTTTGAGAGACATACATAAAAGATTGAAATATAAATTGAAAACTCTGCAATATTATTACATTTGATTCAAAAAGCAGACATTAAAGCTGAAATGACACTAGATTTAATGTGCATAATTACATAATAATGTAAACTCAATAAAATGCCTTTAATAATTATGTATAGAAGAAGAAACTTGGGGAAAATATAAAATAATTTTAAAACAATGACCAGTACTAAAACTACTGCTTTCTGTACTACACATTGTATAAATTCAAAGAGATGAAAAGCAGATTGGAGACACATAGAAAAACCTTGAAAATAAAGTGTATTGACTACATAAAACAAAATAGTAAAGAACTTGAATAAAAGTAATACATGGACATTAACATATTATATTATGTTTTAATATATATTTTAATAATACTATCATTTTGAGCATAATAAAATTACAAAATAAAAACATAGTGCAGTAGAAAAGGATATCAAGAACACTTTCCAAATGTATTAACTGAAGAAGAAGCAATGATAAATACTTTAGAGATAACTAGAATGTTCAAACACTTGTTCTTTTTTTTTTTTTTTTTTTTTTTTTTGTGGAACCAGGGATTAAACTCACACCTTTGCACTTGCCAGGCATCTCCCTAGCCCCTTCAAACACTGTTTCTTTTTGTTCTTCGTGAAACTGGGGATTGAATTCACACATTCTTTTTTTTTTTTTTTCAGAGCCAGGGATTGAACTCAGGCTCATGTGCTTGCCGGGAAAACACTTATTCTACTGAGCCATCTCCCCAGCCCTGAACTCAGGTATTCTTTTTTTTTTTTTAATTTATTTTATTGCGGAACAAATAGCAATGAGACAGTTTCAAAACAGGTTATTAAGAAAGTTATAATAATAATGTGTTGCATATTGCTATCTTTGTAGTATTCATAATAAAAGACACAGAAATGATGTCCTGTCCAAACACTATTATTACAAACCTTTCTTGTCAATTTTTTCCATTTATTTTTATTTTATTAAAATACAAATGTCAATCAGACAGTTTCAAAACACCTTAACCATACAGAGTCGATGAATTAATACATAGCAAACTGTTTTCATAACGTTTTGGTATTGTACAAGGTGCATACATGATATTATATTTACAGGTTTTTTTTTATAGCTGAAATTATATCAAAAATTCAATAATTA
>PVKA01010296.1:0-49174 GCA_004027165.1 Ctenomys sociabilis
GTTATACTAGGGAGACTATACGATATTTACACATGTGTGTCTGGTTTATTTCACTTATGAGTATATGTTCAAGTGGCATCCACTTCAGTATAAATGCTTCAAACTTATCATTCTTAATAGCTGAGTAATACTCCATTATATAGAAATACCACATCTTTTTCAACCATTCCTCATGTGATGGACATCTTGGTTGTTTCCTTGACTTACTTTAAATGCCAAAAGAAAAAATGTCCAATCCTTTGATTTGTTAATGCTTTCTTGAGTAAAAATCTCACAAGCAGGTTATCCAAATATTGTTCATATTTGAGGACCTGATTGATTAAAAAACAAAGACTTAAATAAATTAGCAACCATTTCTTCATGGCTGGATTTAAAGAAAAAATTTCAGAAACAATCAGATACTATTGGTAATGGATCTTTAAAAAAAAATGCAACTGCTGAAGTTAATAAAGTTAAGTCTTAGAAATTAATGTATTTATAATGAAACACTATTTTCTATTTTACATTATTTTACCTGCACTAGCTGGATTAGGTACTGAGAAAGTTTGTCGTCTGTCAAGTATTTTTCTAAGCATCGAACAGCAAAACCTCGAACCATAGGGTCTGGATAATTACAGTCCAGAAGTTCCATTGCCTGCTCAGGTTTAATTGGGGGCCAGTCTTTTACTAAGCAGTACATCTGTGTATGAGAAAGACAAAATATATTTACAAAGGAAGGACAGTTGTAAATGGACACTCTAGTTGTTTTTTCTTCTTCTGATTTTAAAATTAGATTAAAATTCACAGTTTTAATGAGTTTTACCTGTAGAAAGGATGTGAATGATGGCATTTTTCTCTACTGTATTACCAGTTAGCAGTCTATTTCATCTCTTAAATTTATGAACATTTTCTAAGAAAAAAACAACTTGGGTCCCATACTATTTTTATGCAATGTTTATTCAGGAATCTGAGCCACACATTTACCTGAGCTACTTCATCTCTAGAATTCCATTTAACGGACAGAAGCAATTTGGGTAGAATTTCAGGGATAGTTACACAATAGTGTCTGTTGGAAAAGAAAAACGAAAAAAAATACTTCCATGTTATTCAGAAGGCCTAGAGCTCTAACTCTTCATTTAAGAAGTTATAAAATTATTATTACTAGCCTTTTTTAAATAAAAAGAAATCAGCATTTAACAATATAGCTGTGTATGATGTATACACACACACACACACACACACACACACACACACACATTGGTGGAACCGGGGATTGAACTCAGACCCTTGTATTTGCCAGAGAAGCGCTTATTCTACTGAGCCATCTCCCTGACCCTTACACATATATTTAAAGAGTTAAATTTATATGGCAAAGAAAGTAAAAGGAAATCCAAGTGGAAAATAAACACTTAAATTTAGTTCACAGAAAAATAATGACTGTAATATGCCGCTCTTCAGATTGTTCAGACTGTGATGCAACTGGAACCAGAGTCATGATTTCTACTGAAGTTACTGGACAAAACATGTTTTCATGGGCTTTCTGTAGAAATGTACTGAATTGGCTTTGTTAGGTATACTATTAGTTATAAGTAGCAAGATACTTTTTTCCTAAGTGAAAATAAGGCATTACAGTATTATTTTGAGGAAGTTTAAGAAAAACACAAAAAATGGAAGACAACTCCAGGAAATTATAATACTTAAGAGCAACAAAATGATAACTAATTGGTTTAGAATGATGAAGCTTTTTCCTTGATATTTATTTTTAAAAATCTAAAAATGTCCTAAGAGAATTTTTAAAAGCCTTCAGGGATGTTTGTGGGGGTATAGTGAATGAATGATCAGCATGTCAAAGGCTTTAGGATTCAATCTCCAGTGCCAATAAAGACAGGTAAAATGGGGACATGGTGATTCACACCTGTAATCCCAGCAGTCTGTGAGGGTGAGACACAAGGACTGCAAATTTGAGTCCAACCTGGGGAACTAACCCAGACTCTTGTCTTAATGTAAAATATAAAATACAGCTGGGAATATAGCTTAGTCTGAATGCCCTGGATTCAATCCTCAGTACTGGGGAAAAACAAAAACAAAAAAAAAAGCTTTAAATAAGTAATATAAGTACTAACACAGCACATTTTTCTAGAAATATAAATCTATATCCATAGTTTTAAGATAATAAGAAAATCATGTAAATTATGCTTTATCATACTAGGAATGGTAAAAATATGGTATGCTCAACTGAAGTCAGTTCTTTCTTCTCTAATATAAAGAAAAAATGAGAATCTCCATCTCAACACACACCTGTGACTCCACAGAAAATCTTTCTCTTGCTCAGTGATTTCAGACAGAGGGTCTCGTGTACAAATTGCTCGGAGCTGCTCTTTGTCATTTTCTCTTAATTCATTGTCTCTAGCTAGTCTGTTACTCTGCAAAATAAAGTAATTATCTTATAAGGGTTTCTTTGTCACATATCTTTCCCTAGACTCATGAATGATATATAAGAAAAAAAATCAAATTAATTTTCAACAAACTTTATGTTGCTTATTAACTGTTATAAAACTTCTCATCTTAAAACTTCATTTTTAGGGATAAGAACCAATTTATTCACAATAATTGTGGAACAAATCTGATCACATACTTGGCTAATATTACTTCAAGCACATTCAGAACAGTAACTAAAACGTTAAGCCAGGTAGAAGGCCAGACTGAGATGTCATGGGATGGTAGTGAATCGCTTACTCTTCTTTTTGATGAGATTCCTAGTATCCTGTTAGCTAACCTGCTAAAGTTTTTTTGTACAAAAGAATGAGAAACAGTAAATAATAAAATAAAAATGTAAACTTTTATGTTCCTTCCTTGAGTTCAACTTGTAAATGCTATGAGGCTCTCAAATTTAAAAAGAAAATCAGGTTAGGAGAAAAAAGAGGATTGAATACCCCATTAAAACACTGCACCCTACACTGAATACTATAAATAAACTAAAAAGACAGGAATGTAACATTCTGTTTAATTGCAAGTAGTGTATTTATTCCATTTAAATAGTTACATTAAATGGAGAATCAATACATATGAACACATATTAACATTATACAAAAGAATACACAGCCATTTCTAAAAGCTACAAATGAAAACAGCTTTCACACTATTTTTTTTTTTTCATTTTTAATTTAGTCAAAGATATGAAAAAATATTACTTGCACATATTTACTCAGCATTTGTTAAATATGCACTGTTTTCCTTTTTGGTGAAGTTACAAAACAGTAAAAGACCCTACACTGACACAGCCTTCATTTTAGAGGGAAGTTAAGAAAAATATTAGATACCCTCTGAGAACCTAATCTTTAATTTGTGACTCAGTGACAAGAAGTCATCCATACTCAGATCACTGAACAACTGATCTAGATGGAATGAACAATACCAAAGCCCTAAGAAAAGAACGAGTTTGACTTGATGGAAGAAAAGGAAGTCATTAAGCCCAATGCCAGTAGAGGAGGATGGGAGAGACAAAAGTTGAAGTTAGTAACATGTTAAATTTGCAGCCAAGTTAAAAAGTTTCTATTTTACTTGCAGTGAGAGCTGTTTAAAAGATGAATTTGATTTGTGTTTCTGAAAGATTATTCTGGCTGCTAGATGGAAGAAGGGAGAACAGTTGAGAAGCCACCCCAATAGTCCAGCCAAAGGATAATAAAATGCTTAGCCCCAAATTTACTATGAAAAGTAGTTGTTATTGTTTGTCATTTGGGTGCAATGGATTTTATTATTATTTATTTATTTTTGGTGGAACCAGGGATTGAACTCAGGCCCTTGCAGCCAGGGAAGTGCTTATTCCACTGAGCCATCTCCCCGGCCTCTGTTTATATTTTTAATATAAAATAATTTGTGGACAAAAAAAAGTAATGATGAAATACCATTTTATTATTTTAAAAGAATTGAGACATGGTAAAACCAAATTTTTAGCTATATTTTTCCCTTGTTTTGAAATACACTGCTGTCAGATTGTATATTACACTGTAAAAATATACTTTTGAAAAACTGGCAGCTCACAATTTTAAAGATGAGTGATTTTCTTTATTCAGTGATTGTAAATTTCCATTTGCTATACTTGTAAACACCAAACAATGATTAATCTCCATTTTTTAAATATTTCTTTTTTTTTTTTTGGAGGAACTGGGGATTGAACTCGGGCCCTTGCACTTGCCAAGAAATCATCTCCCTAGCCCATATATTTATAAACACCAAACAGAATGATTAAGAGGTTTTAAAATTTTCTACACCACCCTTTTCATTCTGGTCACTTTTTGTACACACCCAGGTTCTGTATTTATCCATTTAGAAAGTATAAGTAAAAGTAAATATTGGTGCGTAGCATCATTAAAGATAGAAAGAACACGGTTGTCATAAAATCTTGTGAGCATAAACTACTTCCCTTGAATAACTAACTGAATTTGAATATCACATTTCTTATCCTTAGAAATGTACTGCTCATTCACTGTTGTCATTAGTTTCAGAAAATTCATGTAGGATAGCTTCATCTGTAATTCATTTATACGATAAATTTCACCATCATCATTAGAGTACAGAGTAGCAGAACACAGCTGGGGTGATTTTCCCTTTTATGTCCTCAGGACCCTGGTAATGTTGGAATGTTTTTGATTGGCATGACTGGATGTGGTGGTCCTGTGATCTACTAGGGTAGAGACCAGGGATGCTGCCAACCATCCTGCAATGTGCTGGATGTCCCCTACAACAAAGAATTTGGCCTAACTTGTAGTGTCAAAATGTAGAATTACTACCTTAGAGTTTTATTATCCATTATTTGTATTCCTACTATGATTTGCTTGGTAACTGTAATATATCTGCCTTTATAAATTGCTTCTTTTTAGGTATATGGGTAGGCATATTGGTATACTTACATAATAGTTATAGTAAATATTATAATTACATAATTACATAGGTATATTATACCTATAATTTGCTTGTATTATGGGTACAAAGTGTAAAACTCATTCCACTGAAAGCCTAAACAACAAAAACCCCAAATACAAAAAAACCTGTTAAGGTCAGGTTGCAGACTGCTTTTACAGCCCTAGAAATCTGTTGCAATATGCTAAGCAATGCAATAAGAAAAGAGAATGATTATGTAATAGTGATGATTTATTTCACAGCTATATTGTCCTTTTAGGCTATTACATTCTTTCATATCTTTACATTTAGTGTTTTTTTAAAAGCATAATTGGAAGTAATAAATGAATAAGGAATAAGGAATTCTAAAAAATTTTGCAAGTCATAAAATATCAATCCTTACAAAGAGCTACAATTACTCAAAAAAAAAAACCAAACAACTCATACCTTTTAAATTGTGTATGCAGGAAAGTGTTACATTATTCAATTTACAAAAGCAATGGGCAAATTTCTTACTGGGCTATAAACTAAAAAAGTTCCTCAGTGCAGTATTCTAGAGTGCTTCTTGGTGATGCTGTTACTTGCCTGGGCTAGGCACATTTCAATACCTCTTGGTTCAATATTCATTGGGCTGGTCTATCTTTAACCTAAAACCCAGCCAAAGAAAAAATTATAAATTTGGAAACTGGAAGAAAGAGACACTAAAGAACAAAAATATTTTCTCTTAATGCTGACAATTTGTCCTTGAGGAAGAAGGGAAAATTAATTATCTTTGATCTCAGTTAAGTTGTTCTCAAGTTAAGGGAAATCTGGCTAATTAGATCATTACATAAACTCCACTTTATTTGCATTCTTTTTTTTTTTTTTTTTTGTCTTTTTGAGACAGGGTCTTGCTATGCAGTTCAGGCTGGCTTTAAGCTCACTTTGTAGCTCAGGCTGGTCTCGAACTCACAACAATCCTCCTGCCTCAGCCTCCCGAGTGCTGGGATTACAAGCATGCGCCACCACGCCCGGCTTTTATTTGCATTCTTGTCTTGAGGATCAATACTAGTACAATGAAGAACTGCTATTTTCTCTACACTGTAGCACAGTTAACAAAGCATACATACTTCAGTCTCAATCTCAGAGTTGCCACTTTAGGGAGGGCTTTCCCAGACCCAGTCATGTAACAGTCCACCCCCTGCAAAATTGCCCTCTGCTCCAATTGTCACTTCCTACAATCTTACTCTTCTTGTGTCTGTTTCATGTCTGCTTTCACCATTAGATTGAATTGTCAGTGGAGACCTATTTACTTCACAACTTCACTACCTAGTACTTCTCCTAGTGCTTTACATATAGTTGGCATTCAATAAATATTTGTTATATGAATGAAGGCAGGCTAGGGCTCCAAATGAAGCAAGAAACAGGTACATGCAAAATACTAGTACACAGAAATTTTATCCTCATATTTATGACAACTAAAATACATGAAACCTGGTGTGCACACAGATTACAACTGACACTTTAAAAACTAAGTGACTTTCCTTACCAGTCCTGCATGTGAGTAACTAAATCCTGCTTCACGGGATACAGACCAATTTGCATGCTCTTCAATCACTGACATATCTGGAAACTTGACCACACTGCTGAACCAATCAAACTCCAACTCTAAGCATGGAGTTTCCTAAGAGATGGAAGAAAAGTTAATATACATATCTTGTAGTTGACTGTCATTAAAAAAGTAATTTAGGATAATGAAAAGCTTACTTTATTTGGATTTGACCCAGTAACACCAATAGGGTTCAGCAAGTCTTCTAGTCCATGAGGTACTGGCCAAAGATTCAAAGCCATTTTTCCAGATACTAGGGTGTCTGTATAATCAAACAAGTTTATATTTCCCCAGGCCAATGGACAGTGCTCCTTAAAAAGCAAAGAAAAATATTCACTAATCTATGGATTAAATTATAAGATGCATCAAACTCTTTTCTTTGTTGGAAAGGAGAATTCAACAACAATCTCCATAATAACTAGAATGCAAAATCTATCAAAAGCAATATTGATTTCTCCAGATTTAAGCACTTTCTTGCTTTTTGCCCATTTGAAATTAGATATATTTTCTTTAATTATAGATAGGATATATGAAATAAAAGAGGTGTGACATATTTGCATTCAATCACTGTTATGCAGTCATTTTGGTGTTTAAAAAAATCAACTGGATTTGAGACATAATACTCATAAAGTTTTGAAGTTCTTCCAAGGTAGTCTTCTATAATATTTTTAATTAAAAATTATAACACATCTGATCTATGATTGTGAAAAAATTCAATCAGAGGTATAATTAAAGAGATTTTTAGAGGTAATCATAATTGTTCTTCCTGAAATACTTTACCTCTTTAGCACCCTTTCGGCCTTTAACAGAGCAAATAGAAAGGCAAAGTCGAGCAGCACGAGGAAGATCAGGAATGTATATATCATAATTCAGCCATTCATTCCACCTATACAAAATTATAAAAAAAAATTACAAAAAAAAAGATGGAAAAAGGGCTTTGTCTATGCCTTCTAATATAACTATGCTATGCTATTTTTTTTTTTTTTTTTTGTCTTTTTGAGACAGGGTCTCACTATGCAGTTCAGGCTGGCTTTAAGCTCACTTTGTAGCTCAGGCTGGTCTCGAACTCACAACAATCCTCTTGCCTCAGCCTCCCAAGTGTTGGGATTACAGGCCTGCGTCACCATGCCCAGCCACTATGTTATTTTCATACAGGAAATGAAAATAAAATCTCTCAGCGCTATCACCATACATAAGAATGGCTGAAACTGAAAAGACTGACAATAGTAAGAGTGAGAAGAATATTTTATAGTAATAGTGAATCTCATACAGTAAAAGTGGGAGTATAATTTGTTGTAATCAAAGCAAGCATAATATACTAAAAGTGAATATATGAGAATCTTATAGTCCAGCTTCATCTCTAGGAATGAAAACACAGAAGTGTATGTAGTTGTGTATAGAATGTGAATAATAAAATTATTTATAATATCCTCAGACTATAAATACTCAAGAGCGGAACAAATAACTTACAGTACATATATTCATATAATGGAATACAAAGCAAAAAATAGGAACAAGTTACTAACATAATGGATGAAATCCTACAAACATGTTCAATAAAATAATTTAGCCTAAAAACATCCCCATTCTTTGAGTCTATTCACATAAAATTCAAAATAGGCAATACTAACACAAAATGATAGAAGTCAACATAGTGGCTACCTCCAGGTAGGAGAAAAGGTTAGTAGATCAGGAATGAGCATAAGGTATGTTTTATTTTATTTATTTTTCTTGTTTTTGTTTTCATCACCCTTTTTTTTTTAAACAAACATTTACTTGAGAGACAGTACGGCAGTAACTGTATGTCATGACAAGCAGTACGTATTTAGAAAACCAGAATGACAGGCATTCCAAGCATGACCCTATTACACATTGATTTCTTCAGTGCAGTTGCTTAGTTCACAGTATCAGTATATATAGTTAGTCAGGATGAGAATCCTACCAATTAACTACTAGTTTTGAAAACCTGCTAAAGATTCTCAGGATCATTGCCTTACCCATCTTGTATGTATAAATGTATGGCTTTGCCTCTGTCATGTTTCCTAGCTTCTTTCCTTGCCTTCTCTTGTCTACTTCTCAAGTTCTCACTTTCTAATTGTGTTAAAATTATTTGTGTTTGTATTTCTTCTTCTGAGTTCTTATACTAGGGAGATTATACAATATTTATACATGTGGGTCTGGTTTATTTCATTTATGAGTATATGTTCAAGGGGCATCCACTTGAATATGAAGGCTTTGAGTTTATCATTCTTTATAGCTGATAGTAGTCCACTGCATAAAAATACTGCATCTTTTTCATCTATTCCTCAGGTGACGGGAACCTTGATTATTTCCAAATTTGGCTATTCCAAATTGTGCTGCTATAAACATAGGTACACATGTACCACTATGATATGATGTTTTCAGTTTCTCCGGGAAAATTTCCAGTAGGGGGATAGCTGGTTTGAATGGGATTTCCAGTTCTAGTTTTTTAAGTAGTCACCACACTGATTTTCATAATGGTTACACCAGTCTACATTCCCACTAGCAGTGGAGAAAGGTTCCTTTTTCCCCACAGCCTCTCCGACATTTGTTGTTGCTTGATTTTTCTTTTTGTCTTTTTTGTGACAAGGTCTCACTATGCAGCTCAGGCTGGCCTTAAGCTCACTTTGTAGCTCAGGCTGGTCTCTAACTCACAACAATCCTCCTGCCTCAGCCTCTGAGAGCTGGGATTACAGGCCTGCGCCACCACGCCCGGCTTGTTGTTTGATTTCTTTATGATAGCCATTCTTTGTGGAGTGAGATGGTATCTCAAGTGTTGTTTTAATCTGCATTTCACAGATGGATAAAGTAGGTTCTAGAGGCTGGTTCTGGTAAATATTTTTTGACTGGTATAGTGGCTATATGAGTATTTGCTTTGTGATAATTCAGTGAACTATGTAATGATTTGTTTACTTTTATGCATGCACATGCACTATACCTCACTAAGCCAAAACACTCAAGAGTTTTGATCATAAAAAGTTAAATTGAAAAGGAAAATTATACAGATTAAAATAAGTTCTTTTTTTTATATGTAAGGGAAGGGTCTAAAACAGGGTGTCCAGGGTCTCACTACTATATCAGGCTCATAGCAATCCACCTGTTTATAGCTTTACAAGAGCTAGTATTACAGGTGCGTGCCACCATGCCCAGTCTCAATTGCTATCTCAGTGTACCCTGGGGGCGGGGCCCAGCATAGCAGGCCAGGGGAATTGAACCCCTGGCCCCTGCGCCTGCTTGCAGGTGCTTTAATCCACTGAGCTATTTGGCTGGCCCTAAAATAAGTTCTTAATTTGACTACATTAATTACTTATATACATAATATAATCGCGCTCAGAATAATTCACTACTCCATATAAATCAGTATGCAAATAAATGATACATAGGAAGAATGTACTTAAATTTTAAAATACTCCATTTAAGGAAAGAAAATATTATAAAAAATGATTAGAAATTCTTTAAAGTTTCATGACAAACTTCCTTAATTTATAGGATGTTAGATAAAATCATGTACATACTTGAAGGACATGCTTGTAAAGTCATGTACAATAAACAGCTTTTTCCTCTCTTAATATTATAGAACAATGGGTAAAGTATAAAACAATGGACTCAGGATGACTGCTTGGAGTAGAATCTCTTTCCCACTAGGTCACTAGATATGTTGTGTTGCCTTATATTGTTTTTTACCTCCTTGGTGAAATGGGACTAATAATAGTCACCTACCCTGAGAAGGTTGTTTCTATCTTACAAGATTAAACAACACTAAATAAAGGGATTAAAACTTATGTAAAGTAATTAAAACAATGCCTTGAACAACAGTAAACGTTCAGGTGTTAGATGCTATAACTTGAAAATTTCTTACACACCTTGTGATGGTTAAGCCTAACTGTTAAGCTGACTGGCTTGGGAACTGCCTGAGCCTGAGGGATTATTAATAAAACATACTTCTAGTTGTGGCTGGGTGGGTCTGTGGAGCATGGACTTGGGAACTATCTCTGGCTTGGACCTTTCCTTTTGCCCTTTCCTGCTTTGATTTCTGGCCACCATGATCTAAGCAGCTCTGCTGTGGCATGTCTTTCAGCCATCAGGTTGCTGTTTTGGAGCCAGCTGACCACGGACTAAATCCTCTGCAACTAGAGCCAAGTAAGACTTGTGGATGTCAGGTATTTTTGGACAGGAAATCCAAGTAACATATGGCTTTTTCATTGTTTTAATTTACTCCTAAAGTACAAATAAAACAACTTTTAGGACATAAATAATCAGTATGAAATTTTAGTTTTGATTAGTGAAACTAATGGATAAACTTTATAAGTTCTATTGGTTGTAATATTTTTGCTTAAACATGGACAAAGACTAAAAAGTATCATTTATAGAAAAAAAGACTTCCAGTTAGAGTGAAATAATTTGACAAGAATTCTAAAGATAAAAGACATGTTAACACAGAAATCTAGGAGGAAGAAATATTGTGGAACTTTATTTTTTTATTTTGCAGTACTGGGGATAGAAATCAGGACCTTAAACTTGCCAGGCAGAAGCTTATGCCACTGAGCTATCTCATCAGCCCTGTGGGACTTCATAAGCCTATAGTTATTTAAAAAATTTAAGGGTACGCTTACTTAAATTTATCTAAGATGTTTTAGTATTTCTAAATCTCTAAAACTGCTCATAAAATAAAGGGAAATGTTCCATATAAATACTAAGAGAACTATGCCCCATAAATCTAGCACTACACTAATAAATATGGTTTTCTTTCACTCTAAATCAGCCCATTCAACATGCATATACATGCTCAAACACACAAATCAAGTTTTTTTTTTCAGGATGTGGATACAGGGGCCAGGGAGATAGCTCAGTGGCACAAGTGCCTACCTGGCAAGTGCAAGATCCTGGGTTCAATTCCCGTTGGCCCCCTCAAAAAAGGGGATATATATATATACACACATAGATATACACACACTTCAAATTGATTCTAATTTTAAGAGATACTAATGTATCAGTAGCCTTTTAGAGGTTTTTTTTCTCTCTTTCATTCTTTTAAGGTAGGGTCTCTCACTGAGCTCTTCAGGCTGACCTGGACCTTGTAATTCTTTTGCGTCTGCATTTGAAGTAGCTGGGACTACAGGTATATGTGTTCATATCTGCCTGAAGTACTAGTACATTTATGACAAAATTATGAAGTAATTATGAAGGAAAGCATAGATTTAGATGAAAATATTTGAACAAGAGTTTTAAATTTTACTTTTCTATTTTTTCAAGTAACTTCATATTTATTTATCTCTAATTTTTTTATTTTTGTGAACATAAAAAGGTTTAAAGAATTGGTTAAATCTTTATACTACTATCATAGGGACTACATCTTTTAGACAAGAGAATTCTTGAACATAATCAAATACAGTCATTTCTTCTTTTCTCAATAGTAGAAATTTTATTTATTTTTTTAATATGACAGTTTTGATAATTAGTACATTTTACATTGTTATCTTCCTAGTGGTTATGCATAGTACAAGAAGCAGACAGGTTATCCTGTCCAAACACTATTACTATCAATCTTTCTTCTCATAGAATTAAGCAAAAGTAGCTGCATATCTATCCTAATTATTCTGTGTATACAAATACAAAATGGTCCTTCCTTTGTATACCCTTTTTTTGTTTAGTCCTGTCAGTGATGGGTATTCTATTGGAATTTAAATATTATAGGTACTTGAATTCAGCAAAACACTCCAACATAGTCCAGCAGTCCACAACAGTAGTGCGTTATCCATAGAAGTTGTTGACTAGAGCCTTTTACAGCTCAGCATATTAATATGGCTTTATTTTATATACCTCATTTTAATACTTTTCTGCTGGATGGCTAAGTCCAAGATAAAGCAAGATCTATATAACAAGAAATGTGATGTTTGTATCTGATAAGGTCAGTCAAGTCCCCTCCGGATTTATCCTGTAACCCTGTACCACACTTTGTAGATCCCTTGTCAGTGTCAGCCATGTGGATGAGTCACAGCCACTGCTTGACACACTATAGATCATTGATCACATTCCTCTGTGGCTCCATAATCTCCTTGATCAGAATATTTGGGGCACAACTGAGTTACAGGATGTTACAGTACAGGTTCTCCTATGTCCTGAGTCTTCACTGACCTTGAAAGGCTAGGGCCAAAATGTTGGCTGACGTTGCAGCCTTTCCTTTTCTCCAATTTTTGATCTGCAAACTTAGGCTGTTAACCCTCCAGAAGAGAAGTTTACTATTACCCTGCAACATATGCAGTTCAGCTTACCCTAGCTATTGTCTAAATATCAAACAGCTTAGGCATTACAGGGAATAGGCATTTCCCATCAAGTGTTGATGTTTTGAACTTTAAGTTCTTACAGAATATGAGGAAAAAAATTAAAAAAAATTCTGATCTGCATGAAGACTGATTAGGTCTTACACAGAAACTCAGAAATCTAACCATATACAGCATTGTAGCAAGAAAGTCCTGTGATTTTTTTTTTGTCTTTTTTTTTTTCATTTATTACCCATTAAAAAAAACAAAAAAAACTTTTACTTGTGAGACAGTATGGTAATAGTTGGTATATCATGACAAGAAGTATGTATTTAGTAGACCAGAATGACAGGCATTCCAAGCGAGACCCTTCTATTACACATTGCTATCTTCAGTGCAGTTGCTTGTTTCACAGATATCAGCATATAGAGACAGTCAGGTTAAGAATCCTACCAATTACTTGCTACTTTCAAAAACCTGTCCAGGGCAATGGCTCAGTAGAATAAGCGCTTGCCTGGCAAGTGCAGGAGCCTGAGTTCAATCCCCGGTTCCACCAAAAAAAAAAAAAAAAAAAAAAAAAAAGGAAGCATTTAATAAAAACATGCTGATGTTTCTTGGGATCACTGCCTTGGCCATCTTGTGTGTAAAAATAATACAGTCATTTTTAACAATCCTAAAATTCATTTGGAATCAGAAGAGACATAAAATAGCACAGGCAATTCTGGGGTGACAAAGGCAAGGCAGAGGGCCTCACACTCCCTGACCTGAAATTATACTATGAATTTACTGTGATAAAAACAGTATGGTACTACAAAAAAAAAAAAAAAAAAAAATAGACCCAAAGATTAATGGAACAGATAAGAAGATGCAGAAACAACTCCAGACATATTCAGCTATCTTATTTTTGAGAAAGGTGCCTAACACATTCACTGGAAAAATGAGCTCTTTAATAAATGGTGCTGGAAAAACTGGCTCTGCACATGCTTAAGATTAAAATTAAACCCATATCTTTCACCATCCACTAAAGTAAATTCAAAATGGATCAAAGACCTAAATATTAAAACAGAGACATTAAATCTGCTTGAAGACTGATTAGGTGAAACTCTTGAGGACATAGATGTAGGCAAAGACCTTTTGAATAAAACCAGGTACTATCACAAGAATAAAAAAAAAACTGGGATCTTATTAAAAGGATTTTACACAGCAAGAGATACCATCAATGGAGTGAAGAGAAACCATGTCAGGAAAAAATGTTTGCCACTTGTTTCTTAGAGGATTATTAGTGAGAACATACAAAGAACTCATAAAAATCAGACCTCCCAAAGTTAAAGACAAATAAAAAAATGGTCACCCGACATGAATACACAATTCTTAAAGAAATACAAACAACAAATAAATATATGAAAAATGTTCAACACTGGTTGTCATTCAAGAGATGCAAATTAAAACACACTGAGAGTCTATCTTACTCTGAAAAGGATAGCTATTATCAAAACATCAATAGTATGGTGGAGAGGCTGTAGGGCAAAAGAAACCCTTCTTCACTGTTGGTGGGAATGTATCCTGGTGCAACAACTATGAAAATCAGTGTAGAAATTCCTCAAAAAACTAGGATTGGAGATCTCATTTGACCCAGCTATTATCTTTCTTAATGTTTTCCAAGAGGAATTAAAAACATCAGACCACAGTGATATATGGGCACCCACATTTATGGTAGCATAATGTTTAACAGCTAGATCTTGGAAAGAAGCCAACTAACCATCAAATGAGGAACAGATAAAAACACAGTCTTTTTTATACAATCAAGAACACTCATCCATAAAGGATAAACTGGAGACTTTTATAGGTAAGTGGATACAATTTGAGACCATATTCAAAGTGAAACAAACAAGGGTACTGTATCTCTAGCATGAAAAGCTGAAAGAGTAAACAAGATCCAAAATATACAACAGATACTGTAAATGGGCAAGAAACTTCAAAAGCAAAGAAGGTGAGGTATAGCTCAATTGCACAGTGCCTGCCTGGCAAGCACAAGGTCCCAAGTTTTATTCCTAGTACCAAAACCAACCAACCAAATAAATTAAAAAAAAAAAAAAAAAAAAGGAAGGTAAATTTGGATGAGGAATGGAGAAAAGAGAAACAATATATATATAGAAAAGATAGTTAAGATAGCTATACTAATTTTTTAGTTCATTGAAAACAAAGGTTTATGCTAACATGTTTTGGACAATTAAATGCTTATATCTTGTATTCTGAGTAACTAAGTTAATGTATTAACTATTTTTACTCTATTATCTTGTTTTAAATTTTTTCTCTTTAAATATATCTAATTCATTTAAGGGGTCTTTCCTTGGGGTTTGGTGAACTCCTTGGAACAATATATTTATAGCGTTCACCAAATTTGCAAAATTTCTAGCCATTATTTCCTCAAAATTTTTTTTATTCCTCCCACAATCACTCCACTTATTTTTTTAATTCATTTTAATGAGAAAAAAAAAAGAAAATAGCAATGAAACAGTTTCAAAACAGGTTAGTAGGACAGATACAACAATTAATACATTGCATATTGTTGTCTTCATAGCAGTTATTCAGAGGACAAGATGCAGACATGGTATCTTGTCTAAACAATATCAGTACAAACCTTTCTTCACAATGAACTAAGAGAACGTAGCTGTATATCTATCTTATCATATATATTTCCCCCCATAACAAAATAATCCATTTATATCCCCCTTTTTTTGTTTTGTTTTGTCAGAGGTGAGTGTTTCATTGCAGTTAGAGAAGCTGTATTTGGAGAAGTCTTTAAAGGACATTTCATACTTGATGCTAGACCAAAGACTGTAGGTACTTGAATTCAGCAAAATATCCTAATATAGTCCATAGTCCATAATAGTAGTGTTATCAGCACAACTGCCAATTGTACAAAGTTGTTGACTTGAGTCTTTTACAGCTCAGCCTATTAATATAGTTTTACTTTTTATACCTCATGGTTACACTTTTCTGCTGGATGGTTAAGACCAAGTTAAAGCAAGACCTATAGAACTAAAAATGTAACTTTTGCTATGTGACAAAGTCAGTCAGATCCCTTCAGGATTTACCCTGGAACCATGTACAGCACCTTGACTCCACTTAATTTGTGATAGACATGCCGTATAATTAGGAAATAAAGTTGTTTGGACAAAAATTCAGAAATATCCTAAGGTTATTTATTGCCAAAATATAACTTCTAACCTGAATGACATACTTCCTGCCCTGTAGTAGTTCAGGGATAAGGAACTATTTTTCTTCCTTTACATGGAAGACTACCATCTTTTTGAACTGGGCTCTACAGGAAGACCATTTCTAGCCATCCATTAAAAAAAGATCTTTCTCTTGACTCTCCTAGAAGTCAGTCTGTATTTGGTATGCAGCTTATTATGGAGGAGACACTAGTTAGATCCCTTGCTATTTTATATAGTCCATTTTCAATCTTCAGGGCTAAGTTCAGTTTTTCTAATATTACTTATTGTATTATATCCAAGGGTAGACTCTTTTCCCTCAAATAACTCTATAGAGACTCAAAGAAATAGAAGGGCAGCAAACTTTGGACTTACACAGTCTTAGTTTTTTTTGTTGTTGTTGTTAATTATGCCTTTGCAGTAATGATTTAAAATACTCTCAATGTTTCCTTACAAAATTGATTTGTTCTAAAGACCCTTTGAAAGACTGAATACCATTAAGTATTTAGAGAGTGACGTGAAAGAAACCACCAGAATAGTTTGGCTTCTGCCAACTCTTCTTCAAAGGAGAATTGCTTTAAGAAAATAATATGTTGGGTTTTTTTTTTTTTTAATCTAATGTGAGGAATCATCTGTATAATAACCATATTCTGTTCTCTCCTTTAAATAGTGAAGATAATCAGAAAACTCACTGGGGTAAGATTTTAGCACCCATAATATAGTAATTTTTTTTGATTGATTCTTATTTAACAAAAAATCCTTATGTTCTATATGTAAATGTCTGGTAATTCACATAATTTGCATAAAACTAATGATGAAATAAAATATTGCATGTTTACTGATCATATTCCTGATTATTACTAAGACCTTTGGAAATACATTCAAATACTGCCGTACCTAGGATTGGAACAAGGTACTCTTTGAGTGTTCACATTGTCACATAAGGGTTCTCCTCCATGGTAGATACCCGTTCGAACATAGATCTAAAAAACAAAAAAAGTATATATAAAATTTACACTGATGCAAATATATGCACACTTAGAACCAAGTATAGACAACAAAATGATGTAACTAATATGAAGACAACAAATAAAAATTTTTATTCAAATATTTTTCTTTCCTTTTCTTCACATATTTAATAAATTCACAGGGATAAAGTCCTCACCAAAATTGCTGCTGCCTTCATCTATTAATAATGATGATCCCTTCATGCTAGAAATATAATTCAGCTTTTCATATGTTTAGAAAGATAAACTGAGTTGGGTGTGGGGACACATGTCTGTAATCTCAGCTCTTAGGAGGCTGAGGCTGGAATACTGCCATGAGTTTGAAGCCAGACTGAACTACATAGTGAGACCCTGTCTCAAAATAAAACAAAAGCAAACAAGAAAACCCCAAAGTACACCAAGAAATGAAAGGAGAAGAAAGGGAAGGAAAGAGAACGAGATGAAAATAAAGAATTAAAATGTGTCATATCCATGCATCAACTCCACATGAGGAATGTAATCATTATGTATTGCAAATAGGTACAGATAAAAATAAAGATTATAACTGAAGAAACAGAGAAAGGCTGCAAGAGACAAAATATATACTATATACTGTATATAGTAGGTATGGCTTAGAGCTCTCAACATCTAGAATACCCCCAATTAGATATTAATACTACTGTAATAAAATGCATGAATATTTACAGTAAGTGAAATTAACAGACTATTAAAAGACACTCTTTAAAAACATGAAATATTTATATGATCTGAAAAAAAAAAACAGTATAAAAGATTCCTTTTAGATCAGACCAGATTTTATTCAATGAATTCTATAAAACTTTTATTTTTTATTTTATTCTTTTTTGCAGAACCAGGGATTGAACTCAGGCCCTTGTGCTTGCTAGGAAAATGCTTATTCCACTGAGCCATCTTGCCGGCCCCTCATAAAACTTTTAGTTTTAAAAACATAATTATGGATATTAGAATTATCAAAGACTGAGCTACATCAAAGCTAAGGTAAAAGAAAACAAAGAGAATTCATCACATATTTGTATATTCTGAGACTTGATTTTCTTTCTAGTCATCTGAAAACATGACTATAAATATGACTACAGGTCAACAGATTATATAGTTCAATAAAAGGTTTATATGAAATGATTTCTACAGAAGAAACCTAGCCTTACCTTATCAATGTCTCGAATATTTACATTTACATAAGTTGCACAAAGAATTTTTATTCTGAGTGCACTATTTATAACCCAAAGGGATTTTGTGGATGTTTCTCCATTCATATATGGGGTAGCTGTAGAGATTCGTCTCGAATAGGATGGCATTGTAAAACAGTCCATTGGCAGTTGAGAGTAAAGGCTTTCTTTAGCCATCAGCATCAAATTGGGCATCCTCCCAAGCATTATACAGCTTCGTATATACTGTAAGAGATTAAGGAGGAATAGAATAAGCTGTTTCCTATAACACTTTTCATTTTAAAAGCAGCATGTTAGAGTATTATGAGAATGCACATATTAATGTGTAAAGATGATAAAGAAGACAAACACCATAGACCTTATTTTTGAGTAGTTACTTATAACATTTAAAATAGTAAAATTTAGGAGTCTGGATATAGCACAGATCAACCAAGTACCTCTGCATATAAATTGTATATATTAAAAAGACAAATATAAGCCTTGGGCAGTACAACTAGCTGTATTCTTCATTGAAAAAAAAAAATCCAGGGTACTCATTGTAACAGGAAAGCAGTATCATTTAGTAAGCCTCTGTCATACTGTTGGCCCACTTGCGCATCTGTCTCCTGGGAAACACTTGTTTTTTTAAAAAGATTAGAGACTCAGATTTATGGAAATTGAAAAACTCTGAAATGCCAGGATAGAGATTTTTAAATATAAATGCTACTTTATTCATATTATAATAGTGTACAGACTCTTCTGTGAGCCCTGTGGATCATAAACAACCTGAGGTCAGGATCTTTGGCGCTATACTCAATATTTGCAACATGCTTGCAACAGTTGGTTACTATTGGTATTTGATGAATAGAAAAGGATAAGGGGGAAGTATTGACAATATATCTTAACAGCAGGTCATGGATTTTTTGAAATGTTTATTGTAAACATATGATACTGTTTGGGAGAACATTAAAAGCATGAAATACACCATATTTTGAGGGTGTATAATTACCAATACTTTTAGTCTCTCAAATTACATAATTATAGTATTAAAAACTTGTGAATGTTATTTGCCTATGTTCATTATTTAATTTTCAAAAAATATGTTTTAAAAATTCCATTTATCAGGCCCTATGTACTTATAAAATTTGAAATTATAAGCTGGGCATGGTGGCATATGCCTGTAATCCCAGCACTTGGGAGACTGAGGCAGGAGGATTATTGTGAGTTCGAGACCAGCCTGAGCTACAAAATGAGCTTAAGGCCAGCCTGAACTGCATAGTGAGACCCTGTCTCAAAAAGACAAAAAAAAAAAAAATTTGAAATTATAGTCTTAAAATTTGTTACTCACCTTATACTGACTCAGAGGATATTTTTCTAGGAAGTATTCATCACATCCACATACTTTTAAAATATACTTGCCCTGATACTCTAAAACACAGAGTTTTAGTTGTTCAGAGGATAGCAACATACTTCGAGTTTTTTTTCTGATTGCTTCAGCAATTACTTGTTCTGGCACATAGTCATGGTTGATTTTCAAAGTATACTTTTGCTTGTCATTATTTGGAGAAACTATTACCCAAATCACCACAATTATTTGCCCTGTAATAGAACATAGTCATGAAATCATGTATATTTCATTTTTCAAGATATAAATTTCAAGTATGTACTATCCATTATTCTAATCATAATCAGAAATGATTTCTAATCAATCTAATTCCATATATAGGTAAATATTCTGGTAGCAACTGATAAGAGTTATCAGGCTATGCTTAAATTCTCAGGTCTTAAGTACACAAAACTAGAGTTAGTGGGGTGGTCCTAAGTCTCTGAGACCAAGATAATTTCCATGTTAAACTTCATGACATATTTCATGGCTAAAGGTAGTTTCAAAGGATCAGCATAGTAAAATGCTATGGGAAATAAAAGAATAAATGAAGGCTTAAAAGATGCCTAATCAGAATGATGGAAAAGATGGGAACAACAGTTTCAGATGATGAGCAAAAAGATTTTCCAGGGGCCAGGGAGATAGCTCAGTATAATAAGCACTTCCCTGGCAAGTACAAGGGCCTGAGTTCAATCCCTGGTTCTGCCAAAAAAAATTTTTTTCCAATATTCTGCTATTAAAATTAATTAAAGAAACATACTTCTGACCCTAAAAATGTGAATATGGAAAGATCAAAACTAAGGTACACTCTTTGTTTACAGTTCAACTTCCTTTTATGTGGGAAATTTTCCATTAGAAAAATGGAGAAAACTGAAAAGGATATTCCCATTTTGAAATGTTTATGGTAGAATTTCAAAAGAGCATAATTACTAAACCCAGAATATTATGTGTACAACAAATATATCTTAATATTGTTTTGACAGAATTTTATATTGAATACCATGGGAGAGTCAACCTAATCTAATACTTCAAATTAAAAGTATTTACCCTATATCATGTATTTATAAAACAACAATATAGTGTCCATCCTCATGCAATTCTAGAAATCAGTACATTAAGTGTTCAGTATATCCATGACTCAAGAAAATTTTTTCTTTATGTATATAAGAACAAAGTTTTCCTACACTTTTACTGAATACTTCTTATATGTGCTTTTATTTACAAAGACAGGCAGCTCTGAATCTTAGTAGCCTCATAAAGAGTGAATTTCAAACTCAAAAGTTCTTCAGTTTTATTGGGATAAAAACATAAGGGATCAGCACACAATCCATTTAATTATTTACTGTATACAACTGTACATTCAGCAATCAGTCAGATCTTGTCAGTAAGCAACCTCTGCATTCACAAAAAAAGAGCAAAAATACAAACAAAAATACAGGAACAATTTTTCACTGTAGTAACAATTATAGTAGATTGACAATTTTCTTTTTCTTTTTTTATTCATTTATTTTTTATTTTTCTTACCTTTATCTAATTTATTGTATATGTGCTTTGGCAGTTCTGGTGAAGATTCTACATTTGGAGGGTAGACATACATTGCTCTACTATGAGGTGAATTGAGATCTCTAAGGTCCACAGCTTCTTTACAAACATTCAGAATATTTCTTCGGAAATCCTGTACTTCTGGATCTTTAACCATATCAAATTCACATACTGGCATGCCAATAACAAAACCTTAAGAACATCATATAAAGAATGTATTATTCTATTACATGCATGGACATGTTTCTTACTAACAAGGAATTATATATACGTAAGAGGTGTTCTTTGCAATAGATAGATAGATAGATAGATAGATAGATAGATAGATAGACAGATAGATAGATTGATTGATTTAGAAGATCACAACAGAGGCAAGATATTTTCTGGGTTAAAAAAATCTCTAATGAATCAACTAGTAAGATCTAAAATATGCGTGCGTGTGTGTGCGTGTGTATATAAAATTAACATACCGGATTGCTATTCATTTCACTTTTTTAAAAGAATATTAACACAAAACTGGGATATAACAAATCTAAATCTTCCTCCTACAGATGGTATTTCTTAAAGAAGAGCATATAGAATTATTAAGGCAATTAAAAATAAGTTTCACACTCAACAGCCAAAGGTACTTTAGATTTATATAGATACTTTACTAAGAAAGCCATCTAATATTAGAAAACTATTGGTTCAGGCAAAATATTTCAATACTGAGACAACAGTTAATTAAGCTTCATAGTTATTTGTATTTTAGAATAGGATGAAAGAAACATTTAGTTAAAAATTACATCTTACCAATTTCTCGATTTAGGATCTTTTCTTCACGGTTTCCTACAGGTTCAATTACTTTTAAAAAGGGTTGGAAAAGCCGAAGGTCACAAAGTCGTCTTGTTTCATCAAAAAATTCTTCTCTTTCTGCTTCTTGGGTAACACTTACAAAAATGTAAGAAGATTCATCTTGAAGAAGTTGATGGAGAGGGTATTTTCTTGCTTCCTTAAATAGTTCGTGCTTTATGGTTATTAATGTAGCCTCACGGAGGCATTCTAAAGTCACAATCATTCCATTTGGGAGTAAGCATTCTACTAGGATTCTTGGGGGCATCAAGTGGATGCCCCACAGCTCACCTGATGATGGTCGTGGAGGCATTTTTCTGATATTTTACAGGTTTTACACATAAAACTACTTTATGTGACTAGATTTATGGCTGTTCCAAAGCAGTAACCTAAATGAAAGAAGAAAAAACATCTTTTAAAAGTAAAAAACTATAAAAGAATACATTTACAACAATGCTAAATGTAAAACTTCATTTCCCACATTCGATTAGGATAATCACTAATCTTAAATATTTTAATGAAGACTACCGCTGTAGAGTACAAATAATTGATCTTAGCACAGATTATGAAAGCCATTTGTATTTAATTAAAGTAATTGAAACATTTAAGTATGTTTTCTAAGATATCAAAATAGAGCTTAAGCTATGAGAAAATGAAAAGCTGCAATTTACACTCAAATTCCCATCACCTATTACTTTAGGTCACAGGTTCATTACTTAGTTTAGAGCTAATAAAACTTAGAGATGTCAAATCCTTTTCTCTTCTTACTTCTTAACCTCAACATGCACTAACAAGAAATCACAAAGTCAGCCTATCCTCCCTCCCTTTATTAATTATACAGAATACGAATAATGGATTTCATTTTGGCATGTCTGTACACATATGTAATACACTTTGATCACTTCTACTTTATGCTGCCCACCCTGTTCTTGTCTGCTTAACACTATCTCTTCTACTTTTTGTGTTACTATTTTCCTCTGGACTCCACTTGAAGGAAAACTTGAAAGATTTTTAGAGCATTCTGTTTTTAAAGTACAGTTTTGGCATATTCACAATAATATATATCTAGTATGTCAATGTGTTTCCTTGAAGCATGTGATGATCCTGCAGAGATATATATACTTTATCAATTAATCCAGTTCTAATACTTTTAGAAATGAAAAGTTCTAAACACAAATAGGAACCAATATTTTTTGCAAGTACAACACATCAACCACCTGTATTAAGAACTTGCAAGTTTTTCTTTTAAGTGGTAGATTTAAAGGACTTCAACTTTTTAGACTTCAACAATCTGGGGATTTTTTTTGAAGACACTATTAAAACCCACATAAAAAACTCTACTTCTTGCTATTTATACTTATATTTTCTTTTATTCAGGAAGTTAAAATGTGAGAGTATCATAAAACAAAAGTGAGATTCCAAGATTGAAATAAAAAATTAAGTTGAGCTACAGAAATGAACAATAAAGCCGGGTGTGTTGGTGCATGCCTGTAATCCCAGCACTCAGGAGGCTGAGGCAGGAGGATTGTTGTGAGTTCAAGACCAGCCTGAGCTACAATGTGAGCTTAAGGCCAACCTGAACTGCATAGTGAGACCCTGTCTCAAAAAGACAAAAAAAAAACAACCAAAAACAACAACAACAAAAAACCTCCAAGTCCCCCAAAACAAATATTACCTAGATAAATTACTGTATTTGAATACTTCACCAGTTATTGTGAACAACAGCTATGTTTGTTTACCAAGAGTACTGGTACTGTCCCTGAAACCAGGTGCAGAGTTGGGTATATAAATGAAGAATAAGAGGTGTTCTTTGCCCTCACAAGGTAAGCCTAGTGTATGATTTGCTTAGGCTGTATGTAGGGTAATTAAATTCTGAGTTATAAATAGAATAAATCTGCTACTATCATGGACAAGTGCGGAATTCTATAAAAAAAACACTCAATGGAGGTTTGGATGGGAAAGTTTCCCACAGAAGGTAACACATAAGCCAAATCCTTCAAGGTCAAGCAGTAGTTGAACAAACAAAAGAAATAAGGAGCATGACCCTGCCATTCCTGACTCCTCTATCTTACATCCTTCCATACTAAACCGATCAATAAAGTAATTCCTTAATTTGTCTCTATTCCCTCATTATCACTTTTGTTACCCTGGTCAGAGGAACACTGCAAAGGCGTGACTGGTCTAGCTCTTTTGTTTTTCCCCTGCAATCCGTCTTCCACCTCACAGCCACTGTGATTTAAAGAGAGCAGTAGAGCTAAATCTGATCAAATGCTGCTGCTACACCAATTCTCAGCTGCAACAAAGTGGTTATAATACTTCAAAGTTACTTCACAAGCTTAAATATAGTAAGATTTCTCTTTTATTAAAAATACAAAATATAAATAAATTGAACTGGAAAACAACAAATATTATAGGAAACAGGCAGATAAGACTTTTGCAAAATGGAAGGGGACAAAGATGGAAGGGAATCGAATATAAAACAACGAAGATGTATTATACACATGTACCAACTCCCCAGAATAAATATAATTATTATGTATTGCAAATACAAATTGAAATTTTTAAAAAATTAGAATTTATATGAAAGAGGTGAGGAATAGTAATAAAATATTCAGCCTTCTCACTTCTGAAAACAAATCGACTGAAAGGCAATAAGGAATAAAAAAAATTTTTTTGACAGGTGAAAATATTCAATTTTGCAAAAGCAATGTTAAAGTTATAGGACTTAAACTATAATTGTACTTCCTGTACTTTACAGTAATCATTGACTAAAAATTAAATATTCTATCAGTTAAAAAAATTCATTGACTAGTGAAAAGACAAGATAGATGAATCTATGTGCATAACTAGATTTTGCTTTTTTTTTTTTTGGAACTGGGGATTGAACTCAGGCCCTTGCACTTGCCAGGAAAGTGCTTATTCCACTGGGCCATCTCCCCGGCCCCAAATGTCAGATTTTGCTTCTCTTTTTCAATGTGCATAACTAGAGAAGTGACTTAAAATAAGTTTTTTTTTTTTTTTTAATAAGCTTTTAAGAACATTAAAAAATGTGAAGAATGCAAGTGAGAATGCCAAATGACTACTTTTTACATTATTATTTTCCTGGATAAAGTCATTCAAGTATAAACAAAATCAAAACTATAAGTTATGCCAAAATAGCAGCTGTATTTACAATTTTTTTTGTTGAACGGTGCTAAGAAGCTTATTTTATAGAACCACTGGAGTGACTATTTTATTTAATAAATAACCCACAGAGCCTCACATGTTCCCTAAGAATAAAAGTCCATTAGACAAACTATTGATTTTACTTCCTATTCTACTATAGGAGTTGACTAATGTAATTATTAAATATTTAAGAACACCCTTTTAATAAAGAGAATAAATGTGATCACAGCTATAAAACACTTGTAGATTCTGGAAAGTAGGTATTATACGAAAGACAAGATAGCAACTCTCTAATGGTTATTTGCCTTCTTAGGCCAGATCTTAGTCTATGTAAGTCATTATCCCAGAACTCACATTTGGAGGTACACAAAAAGTGGAGCTAACATGTTACATTTAGTACACACCATGCACTTAAGCATGCAATGACCCCTTCTGGGCATAAGAATTATCATTTTACATGTGAGCAAAGCAAAGGTCAGAGAAGTTACTTGCCACAAGAATATGTATTTTCAACTTAGGTCTAGATGATTTTAAAAAGTATACAATAACCTTCATACTACAACTTATTTTATCTTCAGTTATAGCTATGAATGATAGTATAACCATAGTGGTGTATAAGAAATCAGGCTCTAAGATTACACAAAAGATTTAAATTTCAGGTACCCTGGTTAACAGCTGTGTGACACTAGGCAGTTTAGTTCATCTATTGAACCTCCTATTTTCCCCAACTGCTAAACTTAATACATAACACTCAATAAATGTTAAATACTATTAACAAACCTGTTATGTATTATCAACATTATCTTTTCAAACTATTATGAATTACCCAGGTACAGCAACAGATATATAGAAAAAAGAGTCTGGCCTTTTTTTCTTTTATCAAGGGAGACAAGGAAACAGGGAGCTCCACAAAGCAGTGCCTGTTTTTAGTGTTGATATGTGAAGGGAGCACTAGTCACACACAAGTCTGGAACAAGCCAGTGGGGTTCAAAAGTGGGTGCTTTGCAATAGTTCCCAATTCCTCTGGTTCCTGAGATTCTTATTTAAATGATATAGTTGTCTACAGCTTAGATGTGAGCAATCCCTTGTTAATACCTCCTTCCCCTGTTTTGAGACATATCTATTTATGTTAGGTTCTAGATTAACTATGGTACTTTGCTTTCTGCTATTGAGACCTGTAGTTTACTGGGGAACTTCAACCATGTAATAACTGTTACAAGACAATGAATTAGAAAAATCTAATGAGGTGAGGGAAGGCTTCAGTGAGGCCTTTCAGCATCATTATGGAATATGGAATAGAAGAGGGTTCTCTCCTCCCTCCTTTCTTCCTTCCCTCTCTCTCTCCCTCTCTTTTTTTTGAGCCAGGGTCCTACTATGCAGTTCAGGCTGCCCTTGAACCACTAGGCAGCCCAAACTGGCCTCAAATTCATGGTGACCCTCCTGCCTCAGCCTTTCCAGTGCTGGGATTACAGGCATACACCATCACACCCAGTCTCAGTTACCATCGCAGTGCACCCTGGGCATGGGGCCAGCATGGCATGCCAGTGGATGCCATGGCCTGTGGTTTCCCAGGCCCTGAGTCTGCCTAAGCAGGCGCTTTAATCCACTGAGATTATCTAGCTGGACTCTCTTTTTTTTTTTTTTTTTTTTTAAATTATGTGAATCTAATGTGCATGGAAAATGGTGGGATATGTGATAAAGAAGGAGGGGGTAAAAAGTAGGTAGAAGGCTGACAGTAAAACTCAAGAGTTTCAATTTATTTCATGTTGTACAATGAGTAAAAAACTATTCAACTAAATAAGGACATACTTTCTGTGATTTTTTAAAATTCTGATTGTTTCAGAAATTATTTTTTGAATATAGGATATAATCAAATGAAAATTAAGATACAAAAACTACACCTCAGTTTAAAGAAAAATACCTACAAAATTTAGAGAAAAATATATAGGGTTAATAAATCTGATCTTTTAACATTTAAAATAAAGGGCTCTTTCTTTAGACTAGAAAAATGAAATATTCATTAAAATGATAAAATTATCAAATTTAAATGTATATTGTTCTATTTACTAAAGAACAGAGAGGAATAAATCACCATAAAATTAATTACTGAAATACTAATCTAGGGGCTGGGGAGATGGCTCAGTGGAGTAAGCGCTTCCCTGGCAAGCTCAAAGGCCCGAGTTCAATCCCTGGTTCTGCGAAAAAAAACCCAAAAAACAAGGAAATACTAATTTAGGCAATTTGAACGTTTGTTGTCAAGGAATAGAAAAACGTTCTTACTAAAAATGTGGCATTGGGCTGGGGAAGATAGCTCAGTTGTCTAATCACTTGCCTGGCAAGCACAAGGACCCAGGTTCAATCACCGCATGCCATGAGGCCCTGGACAATGAAACTGGATGTTATGGTGCACACCTGTAATCCCAGTGCTGGTCAAGCTCAGACAGGAGGACCACTGAGTCCAAGCTTCGTACCGAGACCCTGTACCACATAAATAAATAAATAAATATTTTTAATTTTATTTTTAAATGAGGCATTTAGAAGTCCAGGAACCACTCTCTTGATTCAGAATGCCAAGAAAATACAGACTAACAAATTATAACTATCCAGCACACTTAATAATTGTCTTGCCTAACCTGATTTCCTGTGTATCTAAGTAATCCTGCTTTCTTTCAAGAGTACATATAATTCACAATTTACTCTTGTTTTGATGACTCATAATCCTTATTATGAACATCAGTTACTGTGCTATGCTATGACACACAAATAGCAACATAGGCTGGGATTATAGGCACTTGCCACTATGCCAAACCATGCCTTGCTCAGCCTTTTAGTTTTTTAATCCCTAAATTGAAAGCCTTTCTCCATTTATATTAGCATTCCACTGGAATTTTTTTTTTTTTAATGTATTTGGTACAGGGTCTACAGGGTCTCACTACGTAGATCAGACTCGTAGTGATCCTGCTGTTTTCAGTCTTCTAAGCACTGGGATTACAGGCGAGTGTCACCACGACTAGTATCAAATCACCATCTCAGCACATCCTGGGGGTGAGGCCAGCACAGCAGGTCAAACCCTGGTCCCCGCATCTGCCTAAGTCTTTAGTTTGCTGAGTTATCCAGCCAGCCCTACTTCTGAATTTCATACAAGGCAAAGGTGGTTAAAATATGACGGACAGGTCAATGGCAGCTCACTACTTCCTACTCTGTCTCTGTAATTACAACCTCACTTTCAACTTGCCTTCTCTTGAAGAAAAAAAATCACTAATTTTAAATCAGAAAAGTTCAAATAGAGAAGTATCTTGGAAGTCAATTAAAGGAGTGGGTATGTTTAAGGGTTGGGAGTGCACCACTTGATAAGAGACATTTTGTGATCAATCCTGTATACTTATATCTAGTAATTTGAGCAAATCTGGTAACAGTATGTAATATGGCAGCCATTGTTCATTCCCTTGAGACATAAGTATCTGAAAACACAAGCCGCTTGTTTTAGCAAATTGTGATTTTGGAGATATTAGGCTATCAAGAATACTAAAGCTGCTTGTTTGTTGACTGACCACTAAACTTTTAAACATACTTCTTTTTGGTTTTCTGAATATTTAGGTGAATACTGACAAGATGTTCTCTATCCTTAGAGATCAGTAGAAAAATATTAGTTTTATAGCTTAATTATATCTTTTGCATACATATAGAAAATAAAAACAAATTTTCCTGTTTTTTAAATTTAAATAAATCTGTAGTCTGATATAGACCAGAAAATTTTCTTCTATACTTGTCATCAAACCTTTAACTAAAATTGCACTCCATGATTCAATGGTTTGCTTTTCTTTTTTCTTTGAGATAGGGTCTCACTATGTAGTTCAGGTGGGCTTTGAACTTATGGCAATCTTCCTGCCTCAGCATCCTAAATGATGCTGGGATTACAGGCATGTACCACCATGCCCAACAATGATTTAATTTTCTACTTGTACGTTACTTTAACCATTTATAAAGTTATTACTTATTCCCTGTCCTCATTTTACCACAGCCTCTTCCAGATATTTCTATTATAGTTTACAACCCACTCCTTGTAGTGATGCTGGGAGGTGAACCAAAGAGCTTTGCATTGAACTATATCCCCAGACCTTTTTTTCATAGTTTTTCTTTTTGAGACAGGCTCTTATTAAGGTCCTGTTAACTTACTAAATCACCTAGGCTAGCTTCAAATTTGTGATCCTCTTGACTCAGCCTCCCACAGCACTGGGATTATAGGTATAATATATTACATCTGGGGCAACACTTTCATTATTATCTACCCCCCATGTCTGGCTTCCTACTAGACTACTAACTAGTTCAGGATAGGGTCTTTTGGGATTGGGGCTTAAATCTTGAGAGCATAAAAAAGTAGAAAACTAAACTGTTGAAATCATCCCGGAGAAAATGTAAATGGTGGCCTGAAGAAAGATGAAAGAATAGCAAGATCAAAATGAAGGAAGATACCTTTATTTTTTTAGGAAGATACCTTTCAAAGGAAAACCAAAAGTGCTCAGAGAAGGACAATTATAAACAAATTTCACTGTGACAATAAGTAGGAAACAAGTGCCTTTTGTACATATTTCTGAGTCCCAGTTAGGGCCTCCAAAATTCTCTTCCTCTAAGAATCTCTGAGCTTGCTGGAGTGAAGTCTACAAGAATAGCTGTAGTATACAATAGTCCTGGAAGGATGTGTATTATCCACGTATTTTATTTTTTTAATTATCCATATTTTAAAGTGCTGTCATTCACAGACCTTTACAAGCAATTCATGAGAAAATAGACTTTACTCATGTTTTTAATGAGACAGTCTTTTATAACTCTAGGGTAGAAAATCAAGTACTCAATTATATTTAGAAAATAAAAATTATTTGATTATGGGCTGCAATTAATTTTTATTAAGTTAAGACTGGGAGATGGCTCAGTGGAATAAGCCCTTCCCAGGCAATAGCAAGGGCCTGAGTTCAATCCCTGGTACTGCAAAATAAATAAATAGAAATAAAAATTAAGTTCATATTCAATTCACAGAGCCATGAAAAGTATTGTGAAAATGTATAGAAGAGATTTACTGAGCCTGAGGAGAAAGCTCAGTAGAGTAAGCACTGGCCTGGCAAGTGCAAGGTCCTGGGGTTCAATCCCTGGTTTCCCCCCACCCCCCTCCAAAAAAATAAGAAAGAAAAATGAGATTCTCTGAATTAAAGTTCCCTAACCTGATGTCTGTGATAATGAATTTCTTAAAATAATCACAAATAATTAAGACCTAGGTGAGAAATATTTTCTACATTGATGGAAACTTGATTACCAGTAAATGTGAACAGGTAGAGTGAAAGTGCCCAATATGACTAGCAGAATCATATACAGTAAAGAACCATTAATATAGATTAATAAATACTTGATTGTAGATTATTAGGCAAATTATGCATTTGAACTTTTATATAGGTACATATGCCATACCAAATCTTGAAATGTATTAACAGCTTTCTCAGTTTGGTCTTTAAAAATGAAAATGTTGGTGTACAATAAACATTAACTGAAATTTCTTAAAATTTAAGCCCAGACTGGGCCAGCCATATAGCTTGGTGGATTAAAGCGCCTGCTTAAGCAGAAGCAGGGACCAGGGGTTTGAGCCCTGGCCTGTCATGCCGGCTCCGCCCCCAGGGGGCACTGAGATTGTGATTGAGACTGGGTGTGGTGGTGTAAGCCTGTAATCCCAGTGCTTGGGAGGCTAAAATCAGGAAGGATCACTACAAATCTGATCTGTGTAGTGAGACCCTATAGAACCTGTACTAAATACACTAAAAATAAAAATTAAAAAAAAATTAAGTTCAGACAGAGACTAAGGGTAAATTTAAACTCAAAAGATAGAGAGAGCAACATGAAAATAGGGAAATACAATGTGCAAAATACAAAAGACATTTTATAATATACAATGTAATAAGAAACAAATGATTTTACAGTGATAGTCTTCAAGCACGTATTTTCTCATTTGAGTCTGGGCAGATTTCACACACAACAAAGAGCAGGGAGCCAGAAATAAATAGTAAATCAGGCTACTCTAGAAACTACATTTACATGTTCAAGATCAAGATGACAGTGTTGGTGAATTATTTTAAAACACAACTAAAAAATGACTAATGCTTCTACTGGGGAGATATTTTAATATTTGGCCTTTTTTTTCTAGAATATTTTTGCTCAAATTCTTTGATTCCTCTTTATCAGCCAGCCAAAACTGTAAGCAATGGCAATACATGATCAATACAGTTGGATAGGAAAAATCAAAAGCTAACCATTTCACAGAAAGTCTAACCAGTGACTTCAGCCTTAATAATTTTAACAACAAATAGAGCAAATGGTGAGCCAATGAGCCTAAAAGTACTTTGAAAACATTTAGATTTTTACACTATACTGTATGTATTTAGTAGCAAAGAGAGTAATGCATAAAAACCCTGACCTGTCTTTAGCACAAGTAGCTCCAGAGTGTTTTTGCTCTTATAGAGATTATTGCTCTATTATTCTCAGTTCAACTAACCCTAGGGAGAAATTTACAATTTTTAAGACTTCCTCAGTAGGAGTAGGCTTCTTGGATTTGCACTGTTCCCTCTAGTCTCTTCACCATACAGGGGTGCCTTATTTCCTTATGCTGCAGAATGAGGACATGATTTTGCCACTCCTGGGACTCATTCTTATTCAAGTACTATTCGTTCTGGTGGTACCGTTTTGAGTATCTACTTGCATAAAAATATGCTTGAATTTCACCGACTAACCTATTTTAATAAAGAAAAGATGAGTTGTGCATAGCAAACTTATACTGCCAACACAGGCAAAAGGAAACCTGAGTCAACATGTAGATTTCTTATTAAATCCTATGACTCTCTTCCTTGCAATTAAACATCTGTGGAAGACTTTCAGACTGGTCTGGCTTAGTAAAAACAAATAGCAATTTTGACTGGGGGTATGATCAGATACAGTGTACTCAGACATATTTCACAAAGTTTCCTTGGACTACGGTTTTCATTTTTTACTAACTTAACATCCCAAAAGGAGCATTTATCTGTGTTGTCAGAAAACCAAAATGACAGGGGGTGTGGAATGTGGGGGAGAGGGGTGTTCAGGAACCAGTTATAAAGCCCTATCCCCGTCTACTGTTTCCAGTAAAGTTCCCTACTTCCTGAGCCAAATGTCAAAGAACTTCAGCTATGTTGTTTGGGCCTATGATTCTAGATCCTCAGGCACAAATAATGATCAAAGCAGGGCTGGCAAGATAGCTCAGCGGTCTAAAGCGCCTCTCAGGGACCGCAGTTCGATCCCCAGCACCACATGCATTGCCAGCCCCTCCCCCCAGGGCGGGCTGAGCTGACCCCCCCCGCCCCGCGCAAAAAAAGAATCAGTGCTGTGTAATGAGACACTGTAATAAATAAATGAATTTTTTTTAAAAAAATGATCAAAGCAAATACTCGTGTATCATTGCCCTACACTGGCTGTTGTAAGGACAATACTTTCAAAATTGAACAAGTCAAATTGAATGGTGATCACTGAGAGCTTAAAGAAAAAGGATAAATGGATTTCAATTTGCTACTTTGCAGCAGGAAAACAATCCAATATAGAGTAGTTCTTCAATGTATTAGTTCTGCATGGGGGATGGGAGAGTGGTTCTGCTGTCATTTCAATTTTGATAGTATGTACTGTGGAAATAGTCGCTATCTAGTTAACCTGTACCAAAAAATAGGACCTTGCTTTCAGTTTCATTCACCCTAAAGCATAGTCCCTGGTGACCTGGATTATAAAGTAACCAATAATACAACTCAGTGTCATAAAATGTATTTTTTATTACAAGGTAGTTAATATACAACCAGGATTAAGACACTGGAAAGAAATGTGATACTAGAAATAATTCTTTCTTATATCAAAAGGCCTCTGACATTTTTATCTATCTGTACTTGTTATCTTTTGCCCATAGCACAATTGCAGCCTATGTCCTCAAATTGATTTCCTTTCTTAGAGGTTATTATTATAATCTCTTTCTTTCCTCTCACACTGCATCTATTGATGTATTACTGTCATCATTACAAAGGAAATATAAAGCACAAAATGTACACTGAAGTGACATTTCATCTTACCTAATGATCATTTTATGTCTATTTTTAATCTGCACATTTCACATGTCAAACTTATAGGCCAAAACAAAAATTTTCACTTTATTTAATGAGATAAACTCCTAAAAGTTATGTTAAAAAATGTTCTATTTTTGTCAAACAACAACAAAGTAAAATATCAATAAACATTTCCCACCTCCATCTATAGGTAAAAGTGTATTTTAAGAGGAATGTTATGACATTGGATAAAAGAAATGAAATACAGTAAAATTTTTATTTTAAATGTTTTAAATGATAAAGACCAAATAATAACAATATTTTAATTGCTTGCCATCTGTCCCCAATTTTTAGCAATAACAGAATTACATTAGTAATGATGAAAAACTTCATTGCAAGCAATTATTGATCAACTTTAATAACAATTCGTCATTCTTTGGTTTGTTCTGGCAAAAGGCATTTCACTAATACAAAACTTGAGTAAGGGAAGATAGCTATTTAGCAAGCAAAGGAACAGAGATCTCCTCAAAATGCAATCTGAAGTAGGTTAACTTAATTTTAAGCACATGCATCACTAGCCAAGATAAAAAAAAAAAGTTCTCAGTGATAACAACAATGTGAAATTATGTAAGAATAATTTTTAAAAAATCAGTCTTTTAAGACAATGTGCTATGGATAAAGCTCTTCAGATTTATTTAAGCAGAGAGGGACGTATTAGACATTCTTTACTTTGTCCTTTCAAACATTTATTGTCTACTCACACTTGCTACAATGTACCAAGTATGTTGGAAATTATAGTTGGTACATGTTAAAAAACAGCAATGAGAATTATTACCTAAAATGGGTATAAAAGCAGCAATTTAAGTAATCAGTAAGTAGAATATCTCCATTTTTATTGATAAATCATAGCTGACCAATGTGTAAAATTCAAAAATTACTTATAAATCTGTGTTTTCTAATAAAACTTTGCAATTGGTAAAAAACTTGACTGATATCTATAACTGTTTCACATACTATGATTCACCAACTAACTTTTGCTGAGATTAGAATATGGTACAGAGGAAGATGTAACAAATTTTGAAAACGGGGACTTCAAGAACTAAAATTCTAATCCTTCAAAAGTTGGCTAAAGAGGTAACCCAAGAAAGGTAATGACTGCAATGATTAAAATGAAGAGAAAAGAAAGTTCCTAGCTTGGACAGATTACATGGGACATTAATCCCATGTGCTAGAGACTTTGTGCACATGTCCAATACCAGTAATTACAGGGATTAATATATAATAGAATATCCTAATATGGTAAAATTCAGAGTCACCTATGGTACATAGCAGCCACATTTAAAACTCTATTTCTTACAAGATTAAGATTAAAACAAAACTAGAACACAATTTTTCAACTTTAGTCAGTCCTAATAACCTGTTATTTGTAGTTGCTTTATGGGCAATATGATTGTGAATTGATAATCTCATACTAATTTTGAAGAACACAACAAAACACACATGCATGTGCACACAGACACAGCCCCACCATCATTACTACCACACACCTTTTAAGTATCTCTAGTGTCAATACTGTAAATTAAAAATTTACCTTGTGACATAAGCCCCTTGAAATGATGAGGTATTTTTAAAACATGTAAGTATTGGTCCTATTTTTATTGTATAATTCACACTACAATAATTACTTTTTAAAAGACATATTTTCACATCTAGACTAAGCTCATTAAATGTGCTTGGCTTCTCTCTTACAACTGGGTTTTATAAACTAGTGTTCTTCCCAATCACAAGGCTACTCACAATAACATCATTAGCACAAAGATCCAAATATCAGTGCTGTATTTATGACTGGGTTTTAGTTTCCACAAAAGCAAAATTCTGAGAAGAGCATGAGTCATTATGGGGGGGTTGGTCAGAACATGAAACCAGTAATTCAGCCTAGAAATTCCTTCTCTGAATAAGAGGAACAGAATGTTTTTCCCTATTCACACACTACAAAACTTGCAGAACTGTCCATCTGTCTGCTTTTACTACTTTCATATCTGGTATGTGGTGACAGGAAAGCCACCTTTAGCCTAGTTCCTTTCAGTACTGGTCTTTTGTCTTGTCAGGATGTTATTTTTCCAGGACAAAATCCATCCTTACTCCCTTCTCCATTTGAGTATCTATGAAAAAGTCTCTGCAATATACACAGAAAACTTTCTAAAAGTGGGTATTTATTTATAAAATGTTGTGCTAAAAAGTTCTCAAATTCAGATTCTAGCAATATAATAGTTCAGTGGTACACCATGTATTTATATGATTGAGGTCTAGACTTCAATCCCCAGTACATAAAACCAAAACTAAAATCAAATACTCCTCCTCTCAACACACACACAAGCACACACACACACACACACACACACACAGCAAAACTTCTTGTATATGTGTGGTTCATACTTTGTACTTCATGTTAGAGGTTGTCTGTGCCAGAAGATAGCTCAGTGGCTTAAGCACCTACCTTACAAGCACAAAGTCTTGAGTATGATCTCAGTACACACACACAAAAAAAGAGCTGTCCCCACAAATTAAAAGGTGAAAGTTATTATTAATTTTTTAAAAAGTATTTGGTACATGGTGTACAGTGTCTCATTACATAAATTGGACTTGTAGTGATTCTCTTGTTTTCAACCTCCCAAGTACTGGGAATACAGGTGTACCACCACTCCCAGTCTCAGTCATGGTCTCAGCGTGTCTCGAGGGCTGGGCTGGCAGGCCGGGGACCTAGCCAGAGCCACTGCACTCTGCCTAAGCAGGCGCTTTAGTCTGAAAAGATGAAAGTTATTAACAAAAACACTGATGTTATCTACAAAGAATTTTTAGTATGTCTAACTCTTCTCTTGCATATATCACTTTTTGTATCCATTAAATAATTTTCGAATTCTTTATCACCATTTTCAAAATTCTTTATCACTATTAGATACATAAGCCCATCTTATGAGGGGCACCGAGGTCTATCTAACTCAAGCATTTATTAAGCAATTACTCTGTAAAAGATACTGGCAATTGAAGTGAAGGGAGAACGACAGAAAGAAGGGACAATATTCAAGTGAAAGTGAAGAGGATAAGAGTTCCAGTCATTATTATCTAACAGTCTACAAGGAGGAATACAGTGCTGTAGGAGAAAGCCTATGTGCTTCAGGGAGATACACTTCAGGAATGACAGGGATGTCTGTGAGGTAAAGAATGAGCAGGGCACACAATACATTTAAGGGGCAATGTAAGCACACAGTATGCAACTTCTCCCCTCCCCAATTCCTTACCCACATTATCACTGGAACCATTATCTAATTACACTATACACAACTTTAACAATGTGGTCTCTAGTATCTATAGCATATATACATGGCTTTGACTCAATCAAAACTAGCGTAACTATGCTCCACCCTTACTCTTAAGTCAGTGGTGGTCAAGCTATAGCATGCATACTACAGGCTATTTGTTACCACTGAAAGCTCTAAAAGGTTCACTATCACCGTTCTAAGTTACAGTGTCACTGGATCAAGCTTTTCCCTTTACAGGATGCATGATCTTTCTTTTCCCTGTATTCTCAACTGCAGCCATTTCAATCATACATATTCATCCTTTAGTCTCAGCCTAAATGTGTTCTTTAAAGTCCCTACAGAGTAGCACTAAACTTATATTCCATCAACACACATTCCATCACGCTCTTTTCCAATGAATTTCTCTGCCTCCCAGCAATCACATTTTGCTTCCTCTAATTATAGTTTTGCTGATTCTTAATTTCATGTACATTGAATCTCACAGGTATATACTCTTTGTGTTTGATTTTTGTTTAAAATACTGTTTTTGATATTTACTCAGGTCTTGATTAATACATTGATTAATGTAAATGTGTCACATTCACATTTTAAATTTTTTAGTAGGTAGTTCTTTTAATTGCTAAGTAATATTCCACAATATTTAAAGATGTTTATCCATTTTCCAATTTTTGAATACACAGGCTGCTTTTAGCTTTAGCTATGAACACACATTCTTATATTTTTTGTTAGTGGATATACACTTTTCTCAAGAAATATTTACAGAAATGGGTTGTAAGATAGGAGTGAATGTTCTTTAAAGGGATATTTATCACTAAAAAGATCTGTTTGCAAAGCTAGTTTTAAGTTGGCGTCTGGAATCTTTGATTTGGGGAGGATTTCCAGCTCCCTCCTATCTTTTAAGTGTGGCTCCCTGAGCCTAAACTGCATCACAACTATTTGGCTTGTGCAGAATAACTGCATTCCTTTAGGAAGTCTGGAATTTGGATGTGTTCCAGGCAAAGAGTATGATCACTCCCCAGTAAAATCCCTGCACACTATATCTCTAATGAGCTTCCTGGCCTCACTTACAGCCTTTCAGATCTTTTGAAACAGGGTCTTTCTATGTAGTTCAGGCTTTAATCCTCCTTCTTCAGTCTGTTTGCTGCCATGCCCCACTAACACTTCACAGGTGGTGTCAAATTTCTTGCTGGGGGAGTACAATGTATCTTATGGGACTCCAAGAGAGGAACCCTGGGAGTCTGCACTTGGTCTTTCCTAATTTTACCTCATTTACCTTTTCCTTTGCTAGCTGTGCTTTGCATCCTTCTACTGAAATAATGCCACACCCATAACTATAACTACTGTACATTCTATGAACACTCCTAGCAATGGTCTTGGGGACCTCCTAACACTAAGCATTATGTTTAACTTTAAAAGAAATAGTTTCATAAAGGTTTAACTATTTTATATAGTCCCACCAGCAAAAATTAGAGTTCTAGATTTTCTACATCTATATAAGTCTTTTTAAATTTAGGTATTCGTGGAACAGCTCCCTATGTAGTGAAAGTTCACCATGGTTTTTGTTTTTTTACTTTGTTTGGTGCTGTAAATCAAATTGAGGGCCTTGGACATAAGCACATGTTCAGCTACACTCAGCCTTTACTGTGGTTTTAGGTATTTACTGGTGACCAACAATGTTAAAAATTATTTTATGTAATTACTGGTTATTTGAATACCTTCTATGAAAAGGCTGAGTCTTCTACCCATTTTTATAATATGCAGTTCATTTTTCTAAAAAATGTTGATCACAAAGCTTGTTTATCTATTTTGGATACTACTTTTTTTTTGCGGAACTGGAGATTAAACTCAGGCCCTTGCACTTGTCAGGCAAGTGCTTGTTCTACTGAGCTATCTCCCAGGCCAACAAAGTATCTTGTTTTTTTTTTTTTAATTCCTTTATTTATTACAGTGTCTCGCTATACATCACGGATTCTTTGTTTGCGGGGGTGGGGATGAGCTTAGCCGGCCCTGCGAGGAGGGGCTGGCATGGCATGTGGTGCTGGGGCTTGAACAGTGGTCCCTGAGAGGCGCTCTAGACTGCTGAGCTATCTTGAATTGAATTCAAGACCTGGTGCTTGCCAGGCAGGTGCTTATGCCACTGAGCTATCTCCCTGGTCCTCTGGATACTGGTTATTAAGCACTTAGAAATATTGACACTTTTCACCAGTCTACAGCATTTTATTTTAATGTCCTTCAATGAACAAATTTTAATACTAACTAAATTCTATTCATCAAATTTTCTTTTATGAAATAGTGTTTTTGTGCCCTGTCCAAAAAATTCTATCTTCTCAGTACAACAATTTTAAAGATTTCTTTATGGAGGTTCTGCTATGGGTTAAGTTTATTTCTAAGTAAGTGATTTTTGTTACTGTTAATTTGGTGGCTGCATTATTCTCTTTCATTATAGTTTATAATTATTGTTTGTATAAGGAAACTAATGCTTTTGATACTAATGCTATTGAATCAATAAGCTTATATATAGAAAGACGCATACACTAATTAGTCAAAATATATATTTTTTTGAGATAGGTTCTCATTATGTAGTTCAGGGCTGCCTTGAACTCACTATACCTCTAAGCTAGCCTTGAACTCATAGCAATCCTCTTTCCTTGGAATCCTGAGAACTGGGAGTATAAGCATGTACCACCATGGCCAGCTCTTAGTCAAAAGGTTTTGGTCTGACAAAAATACCATGAACCAACTTAGAAGGCCACTTGCAAATTGAGAAGATATATTTGTATTACATACAATAAACAGCTAATTTCTTTTTTGTAACATAAATAGACACATCAATAAGAATTTATACAGTTAATAGTAGCTGAGCAATAAATTAATCAATGAGATTAAAATACAAATGTAAACTATGTCAGACTCATTATCACATTAACGAAAACTGGATGAAAATAGTCATTGTGAAGACAGTTTTTGGATTATTGGGTACATAAACTTTTTGTGAGGCAATTTTATAATATGATTCAATTTTAAACACAAATACTCTTAATCACGAAACACTTTATGCCAAGCATTGTGTGAGATACACTCATGTATCTGTTTTATGTCGACTATTTTTTGTATATTTTTTTATTTTGGAAAATTGTATTTTCCATCTATGTTTATTTCCTTTTACTAATTCATATTTGTTTGTGAAAACCCTGTAATTTTGTGCTACAATCTATAAAAACTCATACATACATTAGAAATATTTTTTATATTTCTCCAGAACTCAGGTGATATTTACAATACAGATGTGGGACCCTGAGACTGAATAGGAAGGAAGCTGATATACCTGCTGTACAACAGCATGTTTATAGAAAAGAATAAATAAACAGTAGCACAGACTTCTGATTTTAAAATATGAGTAAAGATTTTTTTCCTCTAATCACTTTTAAGTAAGGAGAATAAGGAAAAGCAAGCATTCTGGTAGAAGTAGAAAACTATAACCCTAAATCACAACACATGGAGAAAAGATGACATCAGAACTAAAAGATACTGTATTTATGTGCCCTAAAGATAAGAAGCAAGCAAATTCTCAGGAAACTTCAAAAGGCTCAGGACTGAGGATTACTATAACTTTTAGAATTCTAGTTTTGTAAATCCACTTAGTGTGGCCAGTGATTTCCCAATCTTCCAGAAATTAGAAAATATGGTTTTGGGAAAAACTAAACCCAAGGGGCCATGGACTTTAACAGGCTCAGTAGCACATACAAAAATTAGAGTATTATGTGAAAGTCTGATGAAATTCCAAGCCGCTTTTTCAAGACAGTTTTAAAACATAAGAAGGGAGAAAGACAGAGATAGATAAGGAAGTAGGTTGGCACTAGACTACCAGAAAAGCAAAACTGGAAGCTACAAGATACTAGTGCAATCAGTATTTTCAAAATTCTTAGTTTACAAACAACTTTGAACCATTCTAGAATTCTACATTCACTTAAAATATTATATGATTGTAAGGATAGAATATGATACATTCAGCTATGTAAAAATCTCAAAAACATACCCACCAGTTATCTCTTTGTAGGAAGCTACTAGAGAAAATGCCCCTGTAAAATGAAAGAGTGAACCATAAAGGTATGGACGCAGGAATTAGAGCTTCAACTCAGGAAACAATATAGAGCATTCCCAGGATGCCAGCAAAGGCTAGTCTTCAGGCAACAGCTATTGGACAGACCTACAGAACAATCAACATTAACTCAGGAAAAGCTAAAGATGTAGAAAAACAACCAAAGGAATTATCTTACAGGTGAGTTATTACAGACACTGAAGACTATAGGAAAATATACTCAGAATCAACGGTAACCAAGCAAGGTTTTAAGAGGATCCAATTATTTAATTTAAAAACAAAATTGTAAGGAAAAAATACAGCTGCATGCAGTATTTACTTCATTATTTTACATCAAATAAGGAAAATACTAATTCTGGATTTAACCAGTAATTGTTTTAGTAAGATGAGATAAAGTAAAGATAGAATTGACATTTGTAATAAATAATGTCAAATATTAGTGGATCAAAAGAGAGCAATACAAGCCATTATTATAAGATGATTAGTACAGAAGTAGCTACTAAAAACAAATGTTTGAAAAGGTTTTCCTGAAGAATGACATGGGACAAGGTGAGTTGAGGGCACAAGAGGGAAAAGCAGTAATGCACTGCTGTTTTATTAAGCTTTTAATACTAAATTTAAAATTATTTGCATGTGTTACTATTACTTCAGTGTTATTTGGGGTATAAATTAAAATTCAGTTCTATGATTTCTTGGTAAATGTATACAAAGTAAAACACTCCATTTCTTAACCTTAAAGGTTTTTTTTTTTTCTTTTAAGAAAGAGAGGAATTAGAGAATATGAATATGTTACAGATTTAAATAAAATGAACACTGTATTTTTAAAATATATTTCTGTACAATAAACATCATTTTGTTTCTAGTATGTTTGGTTCGCTGGGCAAAAAACTATTAAAACGATCTAATAATTTATGTAGAACTAATATTTTAAGTGAGAGTGGTTTGTAGTTTTTTTAGTGGTTTGTAGTTTTATTTATTTTTTTTTTGAGGGTATGTATTGTCTATGTCAACCTCTTATAATAAGGAGTTCCATAATTTTATACTGAATGTCTGAAAGAAGAGGGGAGACTAGCCTTAGTACATGTATCCTAAAGACTTATTTGATTTTAATCTTTATTTATTTGGTACAGAGTCTCACTATGCAGCTTAGATTCTCAGTGATCCTCCTGTCTCAACTCTCCTAGTGCTAGGATTACAGGCATGTACCACCATGCCTGGTTTTGGTGGCCAGCACCGCACACACTAGTTTCCAGCACCAGTACGGCATTTGGTACCAGGGATCGAATCCAGTTCATGTGTTTGCCTGGTAGGTATTTAGTCTGCTGAGCTATGTCCCCTGACCCAAAGTCTTATTTAAAAATTGGTTACAATATTGTCCCATGCAGGCCCAGGGAACAAAACTAAGTTTGGAAGCAAACCCAAATAGCTACTACAATGTCACAGAAAAACAATGTCACAGAATCTCTAACTGGGGTAGCAGGAAAGATTAGCTAATAGATGGTCCTAGTCAAATTAACTAGTGTCACAAATGAAAAGATGGTGGACTTTTACTGCCTTAAGATAAATGAGAAATACCTTTAAATGCTCCTAAAAAAAATAAAGACTTGAAGAAATGAAAAATCATACCACATTCTTGGACAGAAAGGTATCAATTCATAAAGATGTCAATGTTCTTTTACATTATTTATACACTTTAATATAATTCCAATAAAACACCAATAAGAGATGTGTGTTGAATAAAACTATGTATAGAAGTGCATGTATAGAATTAAGTTTAGAAATTCTTCAAAAATTAGAGGAGGGAGAGAAACTGTAAAGAATAATAAGTGTCTAGTCTTAACAGATACTAAGCCATATAATAAAACTATAGTAAGAGATAAGAAATGCTTTATCAAGAATGAGCTTGGGCCGGGGAGACAGCTCAGTAGAGAAAGTGCTTGCTGGCAAGTGCAGGGTCCTGAGTTCAATCCTTGGTACCAACTCCCCCACCCCCCAAAAAAGGAATCAGCTCAATCAACTAGTATAAAAAAGTAAGAACAAAGAATATATTATTATAAAGATGTCATTTCAAATCAACAGAGAAAAGACCACATAGAACAGACATTTGAAAAAGTAATAGTAGGTGTCTAATTTATACTTTACATAAACCTAAATCCTTAGAATAGAAAAATACATAAAAACAAAATATAAAAATTCTCTCTCTATATGTATATATATAAACATATATGTACACACACACACATATATAAACAAGTCTTTTCTAAATAAAAGCAAAATGAAAAAATGAATGAAGCTACATAAAAATAATTTATGTATGTAAGGGAAAAATATCAGTAATAACAAAAACAAAACTAGTAAAAACTATTCACTACTCATAACTGACAAAGGGGAAAATTCCTACTGTACAAATAGAAATGCCTTAAAATTTTCACAAAAATATGAACTGAGAGTTCATTAAAAAGTAATACAAATGGCCAATAAAATAAAAATTGCCCATCTTTACACAAACAATGAAAATTAGACAATACAGCATTTTAACTATTAGGTTTGCAAAACTGAAAACAAAATACTGTTAGACTATTGTTGCACATGTATGAAAACAAAGAAGAAAAGCTCCAATGAACCAATAAGGCTCAATAAACACACACTCATTCTGAAGTTCTGAAGTTAGAGAAGAATGGAAGAAGGAATACTAAAGAAATAAAACATTTATGAGCTGAAGAGACAGGTTTAGATTAAGAGTGACTACAAAGATCAAATATTTTTTAAAATTCTATACTAGACAATAAGTAATAAAATACCTAAAAACAAAAACAAAAAACAGTCAGCAAAAGAACAAATTATCTGACTGGTAATGATACTCTCATCCATATTAGAAGTTTTCACTTCTAATTGTTTTTCAACAATAATTAAAAAACAGGTTGGAAAATCATTTGATAAGAAATTCTATATCCAGAAAACTATCATGTTAGAAGGAAAAAAAAATTAAAGATATGTCTAGACAATTAGGTTCTCAAAGTTTTACCTCTCTGGAGCCAATCATAAGGTAAAGTTAAAAAAGGGAAAGATCTTAACACACTAGTGAGAATGTGGGCAAGTAAGTAAACAACAAGTAGAAGTCCTGCTGTAGATTTTTTTTTTGGGGGGGTACCAGGAATCACACTCATGACCTTGCACTTGCCAGTGGTTTTACATTAATCATAAAAAGTACTAAGTTCAAACTAGAGGAAACCTTATTGTCAAAGTAAAGTGTTTATAAAAAAAAAAAACAAAAGAACTGACAAGTCAAGCAGTATCTTCAGGGCATGGTAAACAACATATATTTTTATTTTCACTTATTTTTATTTTCATAATAAAAAAAGTAATTGGGTAAAAAAGTAATTATTTGTAAAATAAAATTATACATCAAATGAACAGCACAATTTTGAGCAATATGAGGAACACCTAAAAAAAACTATGTGATCTAAATGCTAAGAATATTGTTCTTGATGCTTAACATAGATTCAGAGAAAAAAATCTAGCCATAGCATTCCATTTGGTTGTAAAGTGAAACATTTTCACATACTCAGAGCAATACTATTAGTTTCAACTACTAAAATCTACCTATAGTCAAAACATAAGAGGAATAAATATCAGTACGAATAAGTTTTATTACTTAACAGTGTAAAAAGAGTTGAAAGGAAGATGTGGTTTGCATTGTCAAAATCATTGAAAGATGAACTGACAGAACTAGATTTGAGTATCTTGAAAGCAGAAAGACTAAAACCTGAAGGGAGACAATGGAAAGATAGTGAGGTGTTAACTACACAAAGTAACAAAATTAAGAGATGGTTAACAAAAATTTCATAAATGGAATTAGAATGCTTAAATTTACTTTAATAATCTTTAATAGAGGCTATTCTTCCATTTCTCAAACATTCCTATTATTACAGCTTAATTCTGGGGACGATTATTACACATATGTTTTTGCTTTTTATAAAAGTCATTTAAAGCATCCTAGAGCTCTTTTTGGAAATCTTATAAGATTCTTTTTGAATATTTAGTTTATTTCAAAGTATAGTATCCTAACTTCCATTTCTTGGTTTCAGTTCCAGAAATATTGGCAGAAAAAGTAAAAAGCTGACAGCTGGGTATAAGAATATTACAAGATGACTCTAATTATCTAAAATGTTTCTTTTAAAAGAACAGTTGCTACTAAATATTTCTCTGCTAACATTTGGTTTAAACCATAGCTACATGCATTTTATGGCATACTAGATTTGAACTTTGCAGCTGGTCTTGGACTTCCATCAACACCTTAAAAATGAAGTGTACAGCAAGGCTAAACACATTTGAGCTCTGAAAACAGATTTCAAAAGTACAATGCAATTCTACTCGAATACTTATACATGTGGAGTTCTGCCTTAGTTGCTATAGGGGAAGTATTCCCTATATTAATATTAGCTCAAATTAATTAAACAATTATATGTTAATCAATAGTTGCGATGTTTTCTGTAAAGGATGTAAATAAGCATTACAAGACTGAGTGTAGGTGGTTAAATGTGAAAGTGACAGACAAAAAGCTTAATGTCCAGTAATCCGTTCTTAACGGCCGGCCAAACAGCGCATTAAAGATCGTGAGTAGGCACAGTGCAGTGGCCATGGGTTCCATCCCTGGCATGGTGTGGTGGAGCGTGATGGCCCCGCCCCAGAGGCATGCGGAGACAGCGATTGAGACTGGGCGTGGTGGCGCATGCCTGTAATCCTAGCACTTGGGAGGCTGAAAACAGAAGAATCACGAGTCCTATCTACATAGTGAGACCCTGTAGCCCCTGTCCTAAAATACGGAAGAAAAAAAAAAAAAAAAAATCTGTTCTTGACCTAGAGGAAAAGGCTTTGTTTTAGTACGACTGAGGTCTACACTCACCAGGTAGGTAAAATTTTAAGACCCCATTCTCCTCACTGAAAAAAAATGGAATTACGTACGTCTTTTCTTTTTCTTTTTTTTTGGATTTAGTACAGGGTCTACACAGATCAGACTCTTAGTGATTCTCCTGTTCAGCCTTCCAAGTGCTGGGATTACAAGGGTGCGCACCCTTCTCAGCATGTGGAGTTTGTGCCTGCTTTAATCCACTGAGCTATCTGGCCAGCTCTTTATTTTCTTTTTTACTGGACTGTCAATCACCTGGAAACATTTATTGTGCAATTGTTGTGCTAAATCTATGATACAGGCCCAAGATAAATAAAAGGGCTTGCCTGACCTCAAAGTGCTTCTAGTCTAATGAGGAACATATGTAAACAAATAAGAATAAGTTACTAGAAAAAGCAAGCACAGCAAAAGGGTCTCATGTATACAGATGTGCCCCAATAGGTTCACATGCTCGGGGGGAGGGGGGATCTTAGAAGGTGATCCAATCAAGGGAACCCTAACCTCATCAATGGATCATGAGTTCATAGCTGAATGTGGTATGGGGAGCTGGAGCCAGTTGGAGGGGGTTGGTCACTGTGGGAGAGATAATCTTGAAGGGTATATTCTTGCCCTTGCCTCTACCTTTTTCTCTCTCTCTGGCTCTCTTCCTGTTCTGCTTTCCAGCAGACATGGGGTAAACAGCTTTCCTCTGCCATATGGTTCTGCCTCAGAGCCAGATGACCATGGCTCTGAAACTATGAGCCAGCAAGGCTTTTCTTCTTTATGTCAGATATTTTGTTCTAACAGAAAAGTGACTAATACAATTGATAAGTAGTAGGAAGCAGGTTCAGAAAGACCTACACGATATAGAGTGGCTAGACTATAAGGTATTCCATGAAGGAAGGTACACAAAATGAAAACAAAATAGGTAGCTGATGCCAACTTGTGAGTATCATTATAGTAAATAACTAGACTGCACTTTATCCCAAAATTAATGTACTTTAACAGTTTATCCTAAGATCGCATGCATGAAGATCATGAAAAGGAACACTATAAAATTCAGATTCCAAAGATTACAGATCTTCTAAATTAGAATTTTTAGGGACTTGGCAACTTGCACTTCAATAAGTTTTTAGGTAATTCTTATAAATTATAAATTTGAGAAGGAGCAATGTAGGCCAAAAGGAATTGCTAAGCGTTAAGCAGATCAATTTGTATTTTAGAGCAATCACCGTACCAGCATTGAGGAAGCAGTTTCAATCTCTCCCTGGGTGTCTTCCACAAAGTCTACCTATTATATTGTACAAATGAAAATTCTGCTAGTTATATCCTTATTTGATAATTTTGGCACTAATGGGGAAGGTAAGAAAAGAACAGAAAGTAGACAGACAAGTTCAGATACATCAGTGATACACACCCAAATTTGGTGATCAGTTGGATTTGACAAGTCAAAGAGGAAAAAAGTAAGGTTATCAGAAATTCCTGACTTACGAAAACAGTGATGTTTTTAAATTAGAACAACAACAAAAAAATCACATAACAGAGATGAAAAAACCTTCTACGTGTTAGGGGCTATAAACGAGGCTCCTTTCCACAGTGCTCCCTATAGTTCCTATGTTAGACATAGATCATATTCATATTTTCTTTAAATTAGAAGTCATCCCTGCATGTTAGAGAAATTCACTCACTTTAAGCACTGACTGAAATGTCTGTTTTGAGCATAGGACTCTGCTCTTTATGTAATACAAATGCAGTGCATATTTGAAAAAATAAAGCAACTGAAAATGTGGCTAAAATGACCGTTTTTGAACATTTTGATATATTCTCTAATAGTTTTTTCTGTGCATATGGTTGGATTTGTTTTGAATGGTATGCTCACGTTTTATATGCATATTTTGCTTGAGAAATACTTCCAATGACTATAAATTCTTTATAAACATTTCCTATGACTATTTCTATGGAAAGTGTAAAATAGTTTACTTGTTAAATACTTAAACTTCTATAAATTATATAATGGTGCAAATGAAAGTACCAAATCAATGGTATGTTAATTTTAAATGCCTAAAAATTGCCACTTGTTTTCCAAAAGGCCTGAACCAAATCAGGCAAGTGGAGTTACATAGCACGGTTTCCTCTTTATGAAATCACCATTAGAAAAATACTCTTGGTAACTCCAAAACTATAAATATTGTATCACTGTATCTTAAATTTTATTTCTTTATCTGGCAGTGAAAAAATTTCCTATGTACTTGTATTTTATTTTTAGTGAATGGGCTTAGCTTTTTGAGTTTTTGCTTATCTAGTATCTGAACTTGATGCTTTTGGAAATATTTGTAGATTTAAGATGAACTAGGTGTGGTGATACATGCCTATAATTCCAGTGCTCTGGCAGGCTAACGCAGGATTCCTCCTGGGCAAGTCAGTGACATCCTGTCTCAAGACATCAGTGGGAAAGGCAGCATTCAATCCCCAGCAAAATGAATGCATAGATACATACTTGTTTGGTGCATTTTGCTGAATTCTAATCCCAGTCTGGCCATCTTTTAATTTATCCTTTTATATGGGAGAGGGAAGTAGGGAAAAAAAAGAAGATGAAGTAACTGTTAATGTTTTGAGTCAAGTGTAGTGAACTTCTGAGGACAGTATTTCCAACTCTTTTAAGTTTGGGAGGTATATCCCTATTAAGATAAATGTCTTTTAATTAAAAAAAAAAAAGAACAGGATAAAGATATTTACTGTTTTACACTTAACTCTTCAATTTATCTGGCCTTCATCTAGGCATGTAAGGTGAAATAAAAATTCAAAGACCTTTATTTTCTTAAATATTTAACACTCTCAAAATCATATATAAGTCCTTTCTTTTTTCCTGATTTCTAATTCCTTTATCACATTCAGAGTATGTTTCTGGGATTTCCCCTTTGTATAACCTTATTACCAATGCTTATGCCAATATCAAACTATTACCCTAATTTTGTTATATATAGGGTCATCCGTCTTAGTTTAACATAGTCCTGACATCAGGGCTTAGTTTAGCTCTTAGTGTTCTGTCACTAGATCCTTCACTTAAAAGTTACCACTTTTCCCCTTTATAGCCACTAAGGCAAAAATTAAGATTTATCTTTTTAATTCCTCAAACACATTTTTCTCCCATCCAAGTACTAACCAAGCCCAACCCTGCTTGGCTTCCAAGATGAGAGATCGGGCGCGTTCAGGGTGGTATGGCTATAGACTCAAACACATTTTCTGAAAAAGAGAATTGTTATACCTATAACTTAATGAGCAGTTACTCGGTATCTATAATAGAACTTCTCATTCAGGAACAGGATACCCACTGCATGTCCTCAGTTGTCCAATTTCTGTGGCTGTTTCACAAAGACATACATTTTCTCATTAATTTTGTTTGCTCTTACTGCTATAAACTATTTCTTATATTTTCTAAACAATTTCTGCTCTCATAAACAGCTATCAATTTAAAAACTATCTATTTAGTTCCTTTATGTTTATTCATTCTAATAATATCCCAGTCAATTCCTGGATTTCCTAGGAAGTCAATCAAAACATATTAAAAATGGGAACTGTGTAGCTTCTTCAGTATTTATTCCTCTTCATTTAAATATTATAACAATGTAGAATTCAAAATAGCTTCTCTAAACAGAACAAGAGCAGGCCAACCAAATAGCTCAGTGGATTAAAGTGCCTGCAAGCAGGCACAGG